>ML281240.1:0-65464 GCA_005239495.1 Nicotiana undulata | reverse complement strand
CAAACTGTTCAAAATTAATAGCTAAAGGTACAACGAATAAAAGGTTTTAAATACATCCCAAACCCCCCCCCCCCCCCCTCAAGTTGGAGGTTAAGATTTCACACCCAATTTGTTTAGGAAAGCAGGATGTTTGATGCCAGTGAGGCCTTTGGTAAGAACATCTGCTAGTTGAGTAGCAACGTGATGTAAGGAGATGAGGCCCTCATGAAGCTTGTCTCTCACAAAATGGCAGTCGACTTTGATATGTTTAGTTCTTTCATAGAAAACAAGATTTCTGGCTATGTGTAGAGCAGATTGGCTGTCACAAAAGACTGAGACTGGCTTAGGATAAGGATAGTAAGTTCATCAAAAAGTCTGCACAACCAAGTCCGTTCCCCTACAACTTTCCTCAATGACCTGCATTCTGCTTCTGCAGATGATAAGGAAATTGTTTCTTGTTTCTTGGATTTCCAACAAATTGTATTGTTTCCCAATAGGACTAAGTACCTAGTAACTTATATCCTAGAATCTGGGCAGGCTGCCCAATCTGAGTCACAATATCCCTTTAGACTACAGTAAATCATTGGACATAAAATTCGTAGAGCGGATCACTTTTCAAATACCTAAGCAGATGAAAAGCAGCCTTCAAATATGGTTCTCTAGGATCTTGCATGAATTGACTAAGGTATTGCACACTGAAGGCTATGTCTAATCTAGTGTTTGTGAGGAAATTTAATTCCCTACAAGTTTTCTATAATATGTAGGATCTGGCAGTGGTTTTCCCTCTTTGGATCTTAGCTTCTCATTAGGATCAAGAGGAGTAGAGGAACTATTGTAGGAGAAACAATCATATTCCTTAAGCATATCCATAACAAACTTTCTTTGTGAAATGATCACACCATCAATTGTATACAAAACCTCCAAACCAAGGAAATAATGTAGTCTTCCCAAATCTTTAATCTTAAATTGATCATGTAAGAAGAGTTTAAGCTGGACAATCTCTGAAAGGTTTGTCCCGATAATAATGACATCATCCACATATACAGCTATATAGATTGTGGAGTATTGTGTATTTTGGTATAAAAGAGAACAATTATTCAAGGAGTACACATATTCCTTTGAGCATAAAGCTTCAGTCAGCTTAGAGTACCATTGTCTGCTTGCCTGTTTAAGGCCATACAACGACTTGTTCAACTTGCAAACCAATCCTGGAGTATTAGTTTCTAGTCTTGGTGGCATCTGCATATATACCTCCTCATGGAGATCCTCATGGAGGACAGCATTATTCACTTTCAACTGAAAGATTTGCCACTATTTCTTTACTGTTGTGGCTATAAGAGCTCTCGTTGTTGTCATTTTTACAATAGGGCTGAAGGTCTCAGTGTAGTCTATGTCTACTTGTTGTGTATAGCCTTTCACTACTAACCTAGCTTTGAATCTCTCCACTATTCCATCAGCTTTGTGCTTTATTTTATAAACCCATCTGCAACCAATGGCTTGTTTGCCACTTGGTAGGGGTACAACATCCCATGTATGATTTGCATGTAATTCCTCATACTCCTGAGTCATTGCTGCTTGCCTTGCTAGATTGAGTGCAACTTCCTCATATGAAGATGGTTTACAGTCATTGCAAACATTCATCACAAGTAATTGACTATCATGGATTAAAGATACATGTGAGATATGATTGTTTAAAGAAAATAAGGCATTAAGAGAAGTAGGGGGTATTGGCTAATCATTAGGTACAGAAGTAGGAGTGGATTTCAATTGGGGTACAGTGTAGATATAGTCTTGTAAGTGGATGGGAAGCTTGTGTTGTCTCCCAAATCTCCTAGGTTATAGAATTGGTGAAGGATCCTGTAAGGAGTGGTCAGGTAAGTCTTGTGAGGTGACAGTAGGAGAGTCAGAAGGTTGTGGTTCAGGAATGGAACATGCAGAGTGATCGAGTGTAAACTCATCAGATGTAGTCTCAACATTGTCTGAATTGAGTGGAGTGTCTGTTGTGGGTTGAAGAACATCAGTATGTAAGTCACTGATTAAAGGAATTGAATGAATGGTTGAAGGGAAAGAACCAGTGGTAGGTGAAATGGCAAAAGGGAAAATGTCTTCATGAAAGATTACATCTCTAGATATGTGGATCTTTTTGGATTCCAGATTTAGAACCTTATAGCCTTTGGTGTCAAAAGGATATCCAATAAAAATATATGGCACATTTTTGGGCTCAAACTTTTCTCTATGTGTTTTTGGTATGGTAGGAAAACACAGGTAGCCAAAACTCCTAAGGTGAGAGTAGTTTGGCTTTGTCTTGTACAGAAGTTCAGAAGGACATTTGTTCTTGAGATAAGAAGTGGGCAGTCTGTTTATCAGGTATGTAGCTGTTAGGATACACTCTCCCCAATACCTCACAGGCAACTTTGATTGAAATAAGAGTGCCCTAGCTGTCTCTAAAAGATACCTATGCTTCCTTTCAACTACACCATTTTGTTGTGGTGTGTATGGACAAGTTATTTGGTGGATAATTCCTTGATTTTGGAAGAAAAGAACTGCTTCTGCATTAGTGAACTCTAAACCATTGTCTGATCTGACTGACTTTATGGTTGTGTGAAATTGGTTTTTTACTAAAGAAACAAAGGCTTTGAGAACCTGTAGGGCATTACTTTTACTGGACAAGAGGTGAGTCCAAGTGGATCTGTTGTGGTCATTACCAGGGTAAGAAAATATTTATAATTGTTATATGTAGGTATATGATAAGGTCCCCACAGATCAATATGTAACAAATCAAATATTTGTTTGGTGTTGTTGGTCCTTTAGGGAAATGGCAACCTGGTTTGTATGGCCATTGGACAAATAGAGCACATGAAAGGTTGTTAGTTAGAAAAAGCAACAGGGATGGTGGTAATTCTCCTCATTTTAACAAAAGGAACATGTCCGAATATGTTATGCCACAATAAATTCACATCATTTCCATGAGACAAATTACAAAAAGGAGCACAAAGAGAAGTTTTATTATAAGTGGATTTATGTACATTTGAGAGGTGATCACATTGTGAGGAGTCCTTATTACAAGTAGTAGATGAGTTACTATAGATGGATCTATTTACATCACAGGTATGGGATGGAATACAAGAAACAGAAGAAGTAGAAGCTGAAACATTACTAGCACTTTTCAAGCAGAGAGAACAAAGAAGATACAACCCATCTCTGATCTTATCAATCTCCAGAGGCCTTTTCATTGAAGGGGCATGCAGAAGACAACAAGCATCAGTGAAAGCTATTAAAGACTTGAGTTGGGCAGTTAAAGAAGAGATAGATATGAGTTTAAATTTGACTGATGGGACAAACATGACTCTATGCAAGGTGATTTTGAGGAGCAAGTGACACACTACCAATTTCTATCACTCTAACTTTGCTATTTGGGAGAGTAACCAACAAGGGATAGGGCAGTATTCTAATGTCTAGTAAAAAAGATATATTGAAGTTCATATGATGGGATGCCCCAGAATCTAAAATCCATGTGTCAATCCAAGTTCTGAAGCATTTACAAGACAATTTTTCAAAATAAATTGAGGATGTACAAGTGATTGAACCTGCAAAACGCATGGCTTCTGCAGCAAGGTTCACAACACCAGTCCCATAATTTGTACTCTTTGAGCTTTCTCCTCCACTATTCCGATGAAAGTGTTGTAAGATACTGAGTAATTCACCATATTGTTCCTTGGACAAGTTCAGATTTTGATTTTCATCTTTGGGTCCAAACTCATATGTTTTAGCACATGTTCCATCAGGGAAAGTGATTTGTGCACTAGCTACTGCTCTTTTGTTTCAGTTATACTTGTAGTTCTGATTGTGGCCCTGAGGATAACCATGAATCTTAAAGCATTTGTCCTTAGTGTGACCTAGGCACTCGCAGTAGTCATAGAATGGCCTAGTCCTATTGGTTTTTGGAAAGTTAGCATTGGGGGTATAATTGGTTCTAAAGTTATTGTTTCCAAATTTGTTAGCATTTCCTGAAGTGTTTACATGAAGGGAAACAAATTCTGCGGCTAAATGATTTGAAGGTTTCATCTCTCGTTGTTTCTCATCTTGAATGAGTAGTGAGAAGGCTTGTGCCATTGAAGGCAATGGATCCATCATGAGAATGCTACCCCTTACTGTTGTTTAGACTTCATTCAATCCCATAAAAAATTGAATCAATCTCCTGTCTTGTGCATATTTTTCTTGGCACCACAAGTGCACTTACAGTTGCATTGTGTCTTTGCACTTAATGTGCTCAGTTCTTCCCAAAGTTTCTTTAGTTGAGTGTTGTAATTAGTGATATCCAAAGTGACCTAGGATAGATCATTGATCTCCTTCTGAATTTGATATAATCTCGCACCATTGATCTATTCATATCGATCCTCCAATTCTCTCCACAGTTCAACCGCATCATTAGCATACTCTACACTATCTACTATTTCCTTTGATAGTGAATTAAGGATCCAAGAGGTCACCATATCATCACAACGCTTCCATTGCCGAAACTTAGGTGATTGAGGATCAGGACATTTGCACTCTCCACTGATAAAGCCAGTCTTATTCTTAACAGATAAACCACGCAAGACGACGCGTCGTCAGGACCTATATCCAATTTGACTAAAAGCTATGCTAACTAGCATAGCTCCAGGATTGTCTGAAGGACGTAAGTAGAGTGGATCACTAGGGTCCACTACAAAACAAGGAACAATTTCGACATTTGCAGTAGTACCAGTTGCGTCGCTTTGATCGGGAACAACCATATCGAACTTGAAGAAATGTGTAGTCAAATTGAAGATAAAAATAAAAACCCTAGATCGAGGGCGAAATTAGGCACTTACTCGATATGAATTGAATGGAATTAGAACAGAGTCGAGGAAGACTGAGAGATGACTGATATGAGTGGATCGAAGATCTCTGCACTATGATACCATGTCAATTTACACCATGAAGGGGTGAATTGTTCCTCGGCTGAGCTTCATTGGAGAGCTCCAAAAATTTCGTGAGAGAGGAGAAGAAGATTTATTTCATAAATGAGGAAATGAACTATTGATTTGTATTGCTATGTAATAGTGTATATATACACACGAGTACAGGACCAAAATAACTGACTCTAACTGACAGCTAAGCTAACCACTAAACCACCACTAACTAACTGTAACTAACTGTACAATACTAACAGCTAAAGGTACAACGTATAAAAGTTGTTAAATACATCTCAATAATAGGCCTTTGTAATACATATTCAAATAGGTTGATAAACCGCCCGATAACCATCCGATAATAGCTAAACTGATACCAATCCGTCTGATATCTTATCGGGTGGCTAGCATTAATACATTTAAAAGACGATAACCAATAAGTCGAACCTTTAAGAGTAAATAACCGCCTGATCCGCTCGATAAGTAGGCCTAATTCTGAATCCTATAGGTCTGGGCGCCAAGCCAAGGGAGCCGAGCGTCGAGCTCAAACTTTAATAAAGAAGAAAAGACTTTTGAGATATATGGTCTTAAATAAGTCATAATGTTTTTATGACTGTAAAATTTTTGAAATATTTGGTATGAAAGCTACCATAATATTTGTGTGGCTATAAATATTTTTTATTAAGAAAATATTGAAAAGCGTCAATCTTTTTTAAATAGACTTAAAAGAAAGTTGTGTCAATTTTTTTTTTTGGAACAAAGGAAGTACTAATATTGATCCGGGCTGAGTTCACCTGAACTTGCAACAACACCAAATATAATTAATATATTCAAAATAATTATATATTTACAAAATATTGTCTCAGTACCATTTCCGGGCCAATTAAGACCTAATTGGCCAGACTACCATACCAACCGAAGCGAGCTTGGATTGACAACTAAACTTTTTTTTTTGTTGGTTTTTCACTCGGTGTCCGGTATCCGTATTGGAGCCCGACTATATCTGGATTTGCACCGCATAGGATCCCATTCAGAGAAAAACGCTCCCTACCAAGAATTTTTCCATACCCGGGACTCGAACTCGAGACCTCATCCTTTGGTGGTGACAACTAAACTTTGCTATAGTATAACCCAACACATACATTTTTTAAACGATTGAACGGACGATTTTAATAGTTATATTTTTATATGAACAAAAAGGACCAAAAAAATGATTGAAATGGTTATTATATTAAAAACATTAAGAACTTTAATTTAATGGGTAATCGACGCTATAATTGGTACAAATGCATAATATTCGCTGGTTTATAAAAGTTTATAAGTTTCCGTACCAATTACGCGGATAATCTCATGAGCGTTGAGCACCAATTAGCTAATGCCAACTTACTATTTATTGCCAAAGGATGTATTGAACCTGTTGACAGCCAGTTATGTGGTTTTACCGACTGACAAATTGTGTACTTAAAGAGAAAAATTTGTCTTTAATTTCATTTTGTGATGAATTAGCTACAAATTATCATGAAATCTGCTAGCTAAGGCGATTTAGCGACATATTAGCGATGATGTTCGTAGCTAATTTACAAATTATTAAGAAATCTGCTAGCCATAGGCGATTTAGCAACATATTAACAATGGCGTTCGTATCTAATTTCAGTTTTTTTTATAATGTTTAACATTATAGAAAATTAATTATTGAGGAGAAATAATTGTTGAACAAACTTCAAATCACATTAATGTACTACAAGACGACTTAGATATAGTCAGAGTAATTACGGATATTACTAATTCTATCATATAAAATTTATAACAAATGAATTGTTTTAGATTAATATGATGCTGATTGCTAAGTAGCATTTACTATCTTTTTTATTTTTCTTTTGGAGTGAAAGATTGTAAAAGGAAGAAGGCAATTTTAGGAATTTTTTCTATTGTATTTTATTGTGTAATTGATTACGCTCAGTTATGCCTTAGAAAAATAATTAAGTGGTCGTTTCAAATATAATTCGATTTACAAGTCCGGAGTCGAATCCTACAAGGAATTAACGTACTAAACACAACTTTTAATTCAACAGGAATCCAAATAATCAACTTCCAACAAGATTAAATAATGACTAGAGTGTTTACTAACTAATAACAAGGTAATTAAAAACTATAATTTTATTACTAACAAAGCAACTATTGTAGACAAGATTAGGAAGATCTAGAGTTACGACTTCCCCTCTTATCGAAATCCTCCCTGCTATGTCTGCTATAAATTCGCCTAGATACTCTCTACCGATTGTGAGCACTTTAGGTGTCGTAATTCTCTTCCGAGTAAATACAACAATTTACTAAACATATTCTTCCGAACTACGCTAGCTAGCCCTAGTTTACCGCTCACTACAATCGCACCAAGGTTTCCGTATTGATCCTTCATATACGTTAGGAGTGATGTTATTCAACAACTACCTAAACGTGTACCATTTTCCAAGTAATATACATTAAATAGGAATAGCCGATTGAGGGCCCTTCAATCAACCACAATAATCACGTAGTTGGACAAGTAGAGAAAATTCAATGGCAAATTTATATCAAACGCAACAAAGATTCATCCTCCAAGAGGTTCCATCAAACCCAAAAACAAAGAATTTAGCTACTCATAATTGTTTTCACAATCACAACATAAGAATTCATCATCAATGATAAACAAGGGAGAAAGAAAGATAAAACACGTTTCCGAATCTTCCATCTCGCTCCTTGCATGTTTTTGCCTTCAAAGTTCTTCTAAAAATCAAGATACCCTCTTTTTGGGCGAGTTGGGCTTCATATAGGTCAAGGATGGCCGCCTCTGGAATTAAAATTTTAGCCTTGGAATATTTTTTCTCGGAAGGACGTGCGCGGCCGTGCACCTGGGCAGGTAACCGCGCATCTGGCCGCGCACTTTGGCCAGTTTCTGCCTGACTTGCGCGGCCCAGTGTGCGGCCGCGCACCAACCGCGCACCTGGCCAATTTCCTGCACCCTTCTTTGTTCTTCTCTTTAAGCACGATAGCCTCCTTCGATCCTCAAATGGGTTTCCAATTTATTCCATAAGCTTTTACTTGGCCTTCAATGCTCCATATTAGCTCCAAAACGCACCTTAACTTCATCATAGCTCATAATTGCTCCTGCAACGCATAAAGATCTCAATCAGAGCAATTTATTATCATTTAACGCTCAAACATCAATAAAGTGCATCCAATTTATAGTGCAAATAGTGTCCAAATTACATAATTATAGCCTACTATCAATACCCCACACTTAAACCATTGTTCGTCCCCGAGTAATCAAACCACACTCTACATAGACACAACTTCACTAAGCGACTTTCCTAACTCGTCACACATATATTAAGCATAGTAGTGTAACATCTTCACATCAAGAGTTGACTCACATGCACCACGCATTATTCCCAACTTACTCAAGAATCATTTTTCCTTCATGAATCAAGTGCATGTTTACAACAAAAGAGACTCGTTCCACAATTAATAAAATTTCCGAACAATGAGAAACTTCAAATTAGACAGAATTCACTCACTCTCATAAACTATATTCATGTGCCACAAAATATCCTCCATAGGCTTGCCCGTAGTGTACTACTCTACTAATCAAGTTCAAGGATCAAGTAGGACTTTGAACTAGTTGTAATGTAGGCTGCGGGACGGGTAGGACACATTGTATAAAAGAATGACCCAACCTCCCTAAGAACTTTAATACATACACTTTAGCAGTCAGAACCCCACACTTATCTCAAACCATACTCCACCTTCAAATCAATATACATTAACTCCCCATTATTTGAGCACACTTACATCAAGAGTCACCACTTATCAAGGAATATATATATATATATATATATATTCAATTCAAGTGACCTTACTTTTTCAAAACAATTCACCTTTCTCGTTATTTCATTAGTTCCACTCAAAAGCCAAACCAACCACCCCACACTTTAACTCTTACAAAGTTCATAACTATTCAAGTGTTCATGCGAGGTTAAAGGTTCAAATATATGGCTAATTCAAACAAAGGGGTAAGGCTTGTAATGTGGTTTCCAAAGAAACAGGATTACGAATCAAGTGGGTTAACTACGATACATAACAATTAGGTGGTCAAAATATACATATCTGGCTCAACAAAGAAACGCCTATATCACTTCCAAGACTGAACAAAACTACTATTTCCCTTTGCAAACACACATGGCAAGTTCTAGGCATCACATGCAATGCACAGAATACAACAAACCTCACACACACATGGCACATAACACTCCAGATTGGATCATCAAAATACTCTAGTCAAGGTACTTAAGCCAAGTTAAGAACATACAATTTAAGGCACTTTTACAAGAATCAACAATTGATCATAAGCGTCACACTAAAGAACCCGTTATCTTCAAGGCATAACGAAGTTAAGAGACCCTGTTTCCATTTCAGCCCATAGCCCACGGGTTCCTGCTTCAAAAAAAAAAAAACTAACTACACCGGGTTCAAAAGAAACCCTTGGAAAAGAACCGTGGCCTATAGAAAAACCAAGGGGTAATTGATACACTCCTAACAAAATAAAATCTTTTTTTTCTCTTCGACTTTAATCCCTCAAGAAACCTGTCGAATGATATCCATCGTCGGGACAAATCGAAACTTTTGATTTTATATATATATATATATATATATATATATTGAGAGAGAGAGAGAGAGAGAGAGAGAAAATTAACCAACAAAACTACACTACTATACATTACTCTATACATACAAAATATCCTCCACCCCACACTTAAAATGGTGGCATGTCCCTATGCCACACAGAAAAAATGTAAGGTAAAGGAAACTTCCCTAGTAACGTCAGTCCTGGTCAGAGATAGTGCCAGGTTCGATATGGCTTGCCCTGCCAAGTGCATGCAGCCATGCCATGACCTTCCTCTCAGATTTTGCATTTTGGGGTAGCGAGTGCATCAACTCGATCCCCCAAGTCTGTGATAGAAGTACGTAACCCTGTCGTTTCATGCTCTAAGGCTGTCATCCTCATGTCACGTCTGACCACAGATGTTCCCTCAGCTTCAACCACCTGCTTATGTGGGGTGACGTAGCCACAACCTCAGCTTGACCTTCATCTCCCTCATCTGGCGTATCAGAGTCATCGCTATTTGCTACGACAGGTACCACATGATCCTTCCCAATGGTCACTTTATCATCCCGAACTTCTGTTCCTTTTACTTTTCCATCAAAGTTCCTGTTCTCCGGCACCTGTGTTGCCCGACAAAATCTAGTGATTAGGGAAGGAAAGAAGAACCCATACCTCTGCACTGGACAATGTATGAACATTTCGTCATGAATAACCTTAGCCACATCAAAATCATGGCCATTGATAAAGAACCAGATCAGTGCAGCTCGGGGACCATTCACCTTAGTGGTGTTAGAAGAAGGCAGCATGCGACTATTGATGATGTAAAGCCAACACTTCCCTTCAAAGGTGAGCGAAGCCGAGTGAAACTTCCGCCCCTGCGTAATCCACACTACGTCTTTGTTTGGAACACAGATTGTTCTAAAAACAAATTCCAGGAGGTTGGTTCTCTACTATAGGTATCATAATAGTCCTCCGCCACACCAAATACTGGCAACCGATAAGCCCTCCTAATGGCGTCGATAGATGCATCCACACTCTTCTGTCGTACCGTGCAGACATGGTACACATGCTCTGAGCAGCTCGCGTAGAAATCCCGCACAACCATTAAATTGGAATCCTCCGTTTCTTCAAAGAAATTACCCAGCCCGCGCCGAACCAACTCCCGATACATATTGGGACAATCATTCTGGAGGGACTCCATATCAATACCCCGTTCCGGTATGGGTTTCTTAGGAGGCTTCTGACTAAAACGTTCCTAGGCTGAGATGGATACAAACATTGTGCTGTCAAACTGAGGTGCATTGGTCGAGGCTCGCGCCCGGGACGAGCCTGCGTAACCACTAGAAGAGGCACATGTGGTTCATCTTTTCTTGGAGGGCATCATACTACCTGAAAAAAATACCACTATAAGTAAAAGGCATGATGTGTGAACCAAGAGAGGTTACTCAGACTTCACCAACACAATTGGTCACAAAATTACATTCATGAACTCACTGTGGCATTTATACAAACACTTGATGAGAAAGTTCACCCAAACTTCCCAAAAACCCAGTTATAACCCCAATTCTACCAAAAATATACCAACGTCTAATCCAACCCAAAACAAGATGAAATTCAACTATCACCTCAAATACCAACAAGTATACTAGCAATACAAAGAAAAGAAAAGAGCAACAATGACTTCTACGACAATACAAAGAAAAGAGAAGAAGAAAAAAGAATTAAAAAAACTAACTAAATTAAGAGGGAGACAGAAACCATGGCACTTACCTGAGGGAACTTGTGAGGGTTTGGGTTGGGAAGTGATTGAGTAGGAGAGATGAGGGAAATGATGTAGGTTTTGATTTTGAAATTCGGAAGAAGGGAGGGTTTGGGCGTTTGTTTCTTATGTTTAGAGAGATGGGTTTTCAGATTTAGGAGAGTATGAGGGGGGGGGTCAGGTATTAATAAAAGAAAAACAAATAAATAATAAAGAAAAGAAAAGAAATAAAATTACTAATTAAATAACCTACAAAACGACGCCCAGTGCGCGGACCACAGCACATGTGGCAGTGAAGGTCCAAATATGCGCGGCCACATGCGCGGCCGCGCATGTATGCCAATGGGGGTCTTAAAATGCGCGTCATGTGTGTCGTTGGTGCGGCTGCACACGTTTGTCTTTCCAAAATTTTCCACTTGAGCCACTTTTAACCCTTTTCCGGATTGATTTCTTCACCCCGAGTCATTTCATCACGCACAAATTCATCCTTGCATATTGATAGACCTGTCAATACTTCCAAAGTTCAAAATTAAACATGACAACTAAGTGTTGGACCAAGAAGTTGAATGGTTTTGAAGATTGACAAAGAAACTCAGAGTTGAACCAGGTCCATCACTGGAGACATAGACACATGCAGAGTTAAGGGCACGTGAGGTGCACAAGCAGGAGATAAACAAAATTTGTGATCTAAAGAGATATCTCCTTATCGAAAAGATTGCAAATTGATAAGGAAATGGACTCCTTATTCAGTAAGAACAGAATCAAGATAAGGGAGGATTTAGGGAGTTGAGATCAACTAGAACTCTTCCACCAAGGAAGGTAGCATCCGAATTCTAGTGCATCTCTTTGTCTACTAATCCTATATATTGTTAATTGTTTTTATTGTACAGGTACGCACAAGAGCAGAAGCTAAACAAGAATTGAGAGAAAAATTACCAAAGCAATTTTGCAAGCAGCTCATGTGAGAATTAAGTGTGCGACTCTGAAGCTACTTGAACCAGCTAGAAGAACCAGTTCCATATGTTGTCTTTGAGTCTAGTTTATTTGTAGTAGGTGATTACGACTTGTACCTTTTCGGCTTTATCTAGAAGCAATTGTAATAGGTACTGAGTGTTCAAGTTATATCTAACTTGAAGTTTGTCGCAAATAGCTTGAGGCTAGTTTGCCACAAAGGGATTAGAGGTAATCCTTAGGTTTACAAAAGAGTTTATTTTGTAAATGTTGTTTGGCTCATTGATTTAGTGAAGAGTTTGGGAAAATCCTACTGGAAAGTAGGTCGTGGTTTTTTCATCTTTTGAGCCAAGTGTTTTCCACGTAAAAATCTTTGTGTTTTTTAATTTCTGTAATTATTATTCCACAAACTGTAGGAGTTGGAACACATAGAAGAACCTGGTCCTTCTATAAGTAGTGCACGCAAAAATTGGACACCACACAAATCACCCCCCCCCTCTTGTGTGGTATTGACGTATAGAACATCAATTGGTATCAGAGCGGGTTATCTTTGAAGAGGCTAACACCTTAGGAAAAGATCAAGATGAGTGCACCACATGGGAACTGGGAAGGACAATCAACTGCTAGGCCACCACTCTTCAATGGCCAGTACTACTCCTGGTGGAAGAACAGGATGAAGGATCACTTAATTGGAGAAGACTATGAAATATGGGACATAGTTACTGACGGTTCGTTGGCCACCATGAAGAAGACTACTGAAGGAATAGATGTGCCAAAGACAAGAGCTGACTGCACTGCTGAAGACTTAAGAAAATGGGAAAAGAATGCTAAGTCCAAGAAGTGGATTGTGTGTGGACTTGGTCCAGATGAGTATAGCAGAATTCAAAGTTGTACGAATACCAAAGAAATTTGGGACACTCTGCAAGTGGCTCATGAAGGAATTGCTCAGGTGAAAAGATCTAGAGGTACTCTACTATATTCTCAATATGAGAATTTCTCTATGAAGTAATGAGAGACCATCCAAGAGATGTACACTAGGTTCACTACTCTAACTAATGAACTATAATCTCTTGGAAGGACTATCCTTGAAGAAGACAAGGTTGAAAAGATTCTCACAAGGGTTCTGCCAATATCTTGGGAGAGTAAGATCACCGCAATTCAGGAATCCAAGAACATGGCAACCCTCAGGTTGGATGAGCTAATTGGAAATCTCACTGCCTATGAACTTAGAAGGCAGACAATAAAGATGGATGCTCCCAAGAAAGAAAGAAGTCTGGCACTGAGAATCACTGAGGGAGCAGAACTGGAGGAAGATGAAATGACTATGATCACCAAGGAATTCAAAAATTACCTTATGAGGAAAAAGGGCATCTCAAGAGGTGGAAATTACAACAAGCAAAGGCACCAGAAAAACTCACCAATGAGGGATGCTACAAATGTGGAAAAACTTATCATCACATCAAGAACAACCCTCAGTGGGAAGTTGAATGGAAAAGGGGAAGATCTAAACGAAGGAACCGGAAGAAGGAACAGGTTCATCCCAAGAAAAACAAAATATCGACAAAAGCTAAGCTATGGTTGCTGCTTGGGGAGAAAGTTCAGATAAAAATCAGATGATGAAGATGGAGATGAACAAGCACTGAGACTCAAGCAAGCTCCAAGAGCATGGTATGAAAGGCTGTCAAAATTCTTGCTTGAGCATGACTACAAGAGAGGTAAAATTGACAACACTTTATTCTTGAAGGAAAAAGGTAAAGATCTCTTAGTAGTGCAGATATATGTAGATGACATAATCTTTAGGGCAACTTCTAAAAAGCTAAGTAAAGAATTTGCTAAACTAATGGGGAGTAAATTTGAAATGAGCATGATGGGTGAGCTTAATTTCTTTTTAGTATTACAAATTAAACAAAATTCAAATGGAACTATGATTCATCAGCAAAAATATGTGAAAGAGTTGCTTAAAAGATTGAAAATGGAAGACTCAAAAGAAATTGACACTCCTATTGCAACAACCACAAAACTAGATATAGATGAACCTGGTTTATTTGTCGATCAAAAGTTGTATAGAGGGATGATTGGTTCATTACTGTATCTTACTGCCAGTAGACCTGACATTATTTTCAGCGTAGGTCTTTGTGCAAGATTTCAGGCTAATCCAAAGGAATCCCAATTAACTGCAGTGAAGAGAATCTTGAGATACCTAAAAGGCACCACTGACCTATGTCTTTGGTATCCTAAAAGTAGTAACTTTGATCTTGTGGGATATGTTGATGCTGACTATGCAGGCGTTTTAGTAGATAGAAAGAGCTCCTTAGGTATGGCACACTTTCTGGACTCATGTCTTGTGTCTTGGGCCACTAAAAAGCAGAATTCTATAGCTCTATCTACTGTTGAGGCTGAGTATGTGGTTGCAGCCTCATGTTGTGCTCAGTTATTATGGATTAAACAACAATGGATGGATTTCGGCATAGAGGTTGGATGTATCCCTATCTTTTGTGATAACACTAGTGCTACAAGTATGACAAAGAACCCCGTTCATCATAAAAGAACAAAGCACATAGATGTTCTGACACCATTTCTTAAGAGATAACTGTGAGAAGGGATTGATCTCTATTGAATTTTGTGCAGCTGATAAATAGATTGCTGACATCTTTACTAAAGCACTTAGTAGAGAGCATTTTAAAAGAAACATGTTAGAATTAGGGATGATTAAGATCACCTAACTGAACCAGTTTAAAATAAAAATGAAAAAAAAATTGAAAAAAATATATTTGTTTTGGCTAGGAATTCTGAAAGTATTTATTCTTGACCCAAAATACACTCGTTATATATTAATTACACATTCCCTTTAAAATCTCATCATCAAGCTACAGATGAACCTGGTTCATCCATTGAGGAAACCTTAGCAGACCTTATGAGAAAGTTAGGGAGAGTTATAAACCCAAGAAGAAGAAGACTCCAAAGACTAGGAAGGCTGAAACTCCAGTGGCGAGTAAGAAGAGAAAAGCCACTCATTCTCCTGAAACCTCTCTTCTAAGAGGAAGAACTACAAGAAGTGCAATTAGGCAGAGTGAGGAGGATCTGCAAAAGGCGTTGAAAGAGAGTAAGATAAAGAGAGCTGAAAAGGGTAAGGCAAAAGTTTCTGAGCATGTCGAGGCTGTTGAGATTGAGGAGATGGACCTGGTCCATCAAGAGGAACAAATGGCAGATATTGAGGTTCAGACAACCAAACCAAAGAAATCCAAGACTTCTTCCAAGAAGTCTGCATCTGTGTCTACTACACCCTCAACTGTTGCCAAGAGGACCAGGTCTACAATGAAATCAAAGAAAGTTCAGATTGATGAAGAGGAGGATTGGAGTGGTGAAGAAGCAGAGGACTCTAATGGAGAGAAAGACAATTTGACCAAATTTGGGAAGCACACTATTCTGAAGGGGTGATTGTTGAATGACAATTGACCAAAAAAAAATTACTAATGAAATAACCTACAAAACGACGCCCAGTGCGGGGACCGCGTCACATGTGGCAGTGAAGGTCCTGATATGCGCGGCCACATGCGCGGTCAGTGCGTGGCCGCGCATGTATGACAATGGGGATCTTAAAATGTGCGGCCTATGCGCGGCTGCGCACGTTTGTCTTTCCAAAATTTTCCACTTGAGCCACTTTTAACCCTTTTCCGGATTGATTTATTCACCCCGAGTCATTCCGACGCGCACAAATTCATCCCTGCATATTGATAGACCTGTCAATACTTCCAAAGTTCAAAATCAAACACGAAAACTAAGTGTTGGACCAAGAAGCTGAATGGTTTTGAAGATTGACAAAAGAAACTTTGAGTTGAACTAGGTCCATCACTAGAGACATTTATTTTGTAAATGCTATTGGGCTCATTGATTTAGTGAAGAGTTTGGGTAAATCCTACTGGAAGTAGGTTGTTGTTTTTTCACCTTTTGAGCCAGGTGTTTTCCACGTAAAATACTTGTGTCCTTTAATTTCTTTAATTATTATTCTGCAAACTGTAGGAGTTGGAACACATAGAAGAACATGGTCCTTCTATAAGTAGTTGACGCGAAAATTGGAAACCACACAAATCCCCCCCCCCCCCCCCCCCCCCCTCTTGTGTGGTATTGACGTATAGAACATCACTAAGAAACACAAAAAATATTGGGTTACCTCCCAAGAAGCGCCTGATTTAACGTCGCGGCACGACGAATTGCAACAAACCCATGGGTTGCCTCGCAAGAAGCGACTGATTTAACGTCGCGACACGACTCGGATTATCCCTTATCAAGGATCTTTCAAATACACGGTCGAGATCATTTTATCTTCCTCAACCATGACCTGGTAATGTTTTAGCCTTTGTCCATTAACTTTGAACTTGCGGGAGCCATCTTTCGATGTAATATCGACGGCTCCAGTTGGATGCGTCTCTACCACACGAAATGGTCCCAACCATCTTGACTTCAACTTGCCTGGAAACAACCTCAATCTTGAGTTGTACATCAATAACTTATCTCTAGGTTTAAAGTCGCGCTCAATAATATTCTTGTCATGCATCATCTTCATTATCTCCTTATATAGCCTTGCGCTCTCAAAAGCCCGGTAGCGAAACTCATCAAGCTGGTGCAACTCAGTGACTCTACTTGTACCCTCCTTTTCTATGTCGAGATTCAACTGCCCCAATGCTCATAAGGCTCTATGCACCAACTCCACTAGTAAGTGACACGCCTTTCCAAACACCAATTTGTACGGTGACATGCCAATCAGAGTTTTGAAAGCGGTACGATAAGCCCAGAGTGCATCATCTAAATTTCTCGCCTAATCTGTTCTTGTGGCATTCATAGTCTTTGTCAAAATGCTCTTTATTTCTCTGTTCGACACTTCCACTTGCCCACTCATTTGGGGATGATATGAGGTGGCACCCTTGTGGCGTGCGCCATACTTTTCTAACAACTTGGCGAAGGCGCGATTACAGAAGTGAATGCCTCCGTCACTGATTATTGCCCTTGGGGTGCCAAATCAGGTGAATCTATTCTTTCTAAAAAAAACAATTACCCCCATTTGCATCATCTTTTGGGAGCGCTGCAGCCTCCACCCATTTTGACACATAGTCCACTGCTACGAGTATGTACTTGTTTCCATATGAGCTGACGAACGACCCCATGAAATTGATTCCCCATACATCAAACACTTTTACCTCCTGAATTGGTTTCATAGGCATCTCATGTCGGCGTGAAATATTCCTGGTTCGTTGCCATTCATCACACCCCTTCACCCATAAGGGTGCATCTTTGAACAATGTTGTCCAGTAGAAGCCCGACTCCAACAATTTCGTAGCTGTCCTTACTCCCCCGAAATGGCCACTATATGGTGACGCGTGGCAAGCCTACAAAAAAGAGAGAAGATTGGTCTATCTCGGGGATACATCTCCGGATCATGTTATCAACACAAATCCTGAACAAATAAGGTTCATCCCAATAATACATATGACAGTCACGAAAGAACTTCTTCTTTTGGACAGAGGAAAGGTCATAGGGGACAATACCGCTCACCAGGTAGTTTGCAATGTCTGCATACCATGGCGCCTCCTCCATTTTCACTGCTAGCAATTGTTCATTCAGGAATGTCTCAGTTATATCTTCTACCTCTACTTTCTTTTCAGCTCCCTCCAACCTTGAAAGATGGTCTGCCACTTGGTTCTTTGCCCCTTTTCAATCGCAGATCTCCAAATCGAATTCTTGTAGCAAAAGAATCCAACGGATCAAGTATGGATTTGACTCCTTATTTGCTATCAGGTACCTAAGTGCTGAATTGTCAATATAAACAATCACTTTTGAACCAGTCAAATAAGACCTAAATTTGTCGAATGCTAACACCACAACCAACATCTCTTTCTCAGTCACAGTATGATTGAGTTGTGCACCGATTAGTGTTTTGCTTGCATAGTAAATTAGGTGCACCAGTTTGTCCTTTCGCTGCCCCAGAACTGCTCCTATAGCATAGTCACTCGCGTCACACATGATCTCAAATGGTTGCTCCTAGTTGGGTGCAACTATGATTGGTGTAGTCACCAGTCTCTTCTTCAGCTCCTCAAATGCTAACCTGCAGTCATCAGAAAACACAAAGGAATGATCCTTTTCAAGGAGTTTACATAAGGGGTTAGCAATTTTAGAGAAATCCTTTATAAAACGCTTGTAGAAACCGGCGTGCCTAAGAAAACTTCTTATTTCCTTGACTGAAGTGGGCGGTGGCAACTTCTCAATCACGTCAACCTTAGCATGGTCGACCTCAATCCCTTACTGGACACTCAATTCCCCAACACTATACCTTCGTGTACCATAAAATGGCACTTCTCCCAGTTCAGCACTAAATTTGTCTCCACGCACCTTTTCAACACTCTTCTTAAATTGTGAAGACAGTCTTTGAATGAATCCCCCACCACTAAGAAATCATCCATAAAGACTTCCATAATATCTTCAACCATATTAGTGAAAATGGATAACATACACCTTTGAAAGGTGGTCGGTGCATTGCATAGGCCAAACGGCATTCTCCGAAAGGCAAAGATGCTATACGGACAAGTAAATGACGTTTTCTCTCTATCCTTAGGAGCTATTGAAATCTGATTGTACCCTGAATATCCATCCAAAAAGCATATGTGAGACTTCCCTGACAATCTATCCAATATTTGGTCAATGAATGGCAAGGGAAAAGGTCTTTCGGGGTGGGCGTGTTCATTCTTCTATAATCCATGCAAATTCGCCAACCCGTGACTATACGAGTCGAGATCAACTCATTATTCTCATTTTGCACTACATTCATTCCACCCTTCGTTGGCACACATTGAACTGGGTTGACCCAGTTACTGTCAGAGATGGGGAAGATGATACCCGCATCTAACCACTTGATCACTTATTTCTTCACTACTTCTTTCATGTTACGGTTCAACCTTCTTTGATGTTCTCTGGAAGGTTTGTTCTCATCTTCCAATAGAATCTTATGCATACAAAATGCTGGGCTGATCCCCTTAGTATCTGCAATGGTCCAGCCAATTACAGTCTTGCATTCCATTAACACCTACAAAAGTTATTCTGCATGCACATCTAACAAACTAGATGAGATAATAATAGGTAAAATGGATTTAGGTCCCAAGAAGGCATACCTGAGGTGAGACAGTAACGTTTTTAGCTCCAACTGTAGTGGATCTTCAATTGATGGCTTAGCAAGAGTTTTTCTTTCTTTCTTATAAGTGTAAGGGCTCAAATTCGAGATCTCTTTTCCAGTACCTTCGCCCTTCAAGGGCCAAAACCCACTCTGCCAAGTCCTCACCATCCATTTTTTCTAAGTTCACAAGGCATGCTGCTAGAGGGTCTTTTGCATTTAGAGTCTCATCTTCCTCCTCCAAAATCACATCCATAGCCTCTATCAAAGAGCAGTTAGCAAACTTACTGGGTCGCAACATAGATTTCTACGCATTGAACGTTAAATCTTTATCGTTTAGTCTCATCTTTAGCTCCCAAGTTTCACAATCAATTAGAGCTCTCCCAGTGGCCAAGAATGGCCTTCCCAAAATTATGGTAATCTCCTCGTCAACCCAGCAGTCCAGAATGACAAAATATGCTGGAAACACGAACTTTCCAACCTGCACCAGCACATCATCAAGTATACCTGAGGGCCTCTTCACCGTTTGGTCGGCTAGATGTAGTAGCATGGATGTGGGTCTTTCTCTTCCAATGCCTAAACTTTTAGAAATAGCCAAGGGCATCAGGTTTATGCTCGCCCCCAAATCACAAAGTGCCTTAGCAAAAGCATAATTGCATATTGTGCATGGAATTGTGAAACTCCCTGGGTCAGACAGCTTCTCAACTATGGGTCTCTTCACAACAACACTACATGTCTGAGTCAGTGTAACCATGGCCAAGTATTGAAAGTTGAACTTACGAGACATCAAGTCCTTCATCATTTTAGCATAACCAGGCATTTCCTTCAAGGCGTCAATCAATAGAATGTTCACCTGGATCTACTTCAACATCTTCATGAATTTCTTATACTGCTCATCCTTCTGATATTTGGCCAATCTCTAGGGAAAGGGTGCTGGAGGCCGCTTCTTTCCTGTGGTTTGAGTTTGAACCTGCTCGAGCTCTGTTTCGACTGCCTTCTCTTTCACTAACTCAATTTCCTTCGCAGTCTCTTTTTCTTGCTAGATTCAGCTGGTGCATGTTGTACCGTCACCTATGTTAACTATGTCGAATCATCTATATCATCTATATCGATTGGTACTGGCACAAGTGTTTCAGTTGATCGGCTTCCGCGAGCAATTTCTTGCTCTAGATCAAGATCTTTACCATTTCTTAAACTCACTGCCATAAGCGGCTTCAGTCCTTGCTCTTTTGGATTGACTTGTGTATCTGCAGGTAGCGTCCCTTGGGGACGATTGTTTAGAGCCATAGACATCTGCCCTAACTGAATCTTAATACACTTTATCGCTGATTCATGTGAGTCTCTCTTGCATTTTTCCAGTGGACCCAATCAGTAGTTGCAGCATCCTGTTGTTGCTGTCCAGCATTTCCTTAAGTTCAGCAAACCCATCATCTTGTCTCACAATTTGTTGTTGTTGAGGCTATTGATAAGTTAGCTGCTGATTTTGTTGATTGTAGCCTTGTTGTCTTTGGTACGACACAACTTGACCTTGTGGTCTCATGGCTCCAGGATTGTTACCATTATTGTACTGTTGTTGTGCTAGTCTATACTGTTGATTCTGCTGCCCCCAATTCTGACCACCTTGCCTCTTTCCTTCATAGTTGGCCACATAGTTCATATTCTCCCGATGGTTCTAGTTGTCATTTTCCGCACTCCACGAGCATACATAATGTTGGTTGATGCATGGTTTGCATAAACCACCATTAGTCGTGTCAACTATGTGTACCTGCTGCTTCTGGCCTTATTCATCAATCTTTTTGGCGAGGATACTCATTTGCGTCATTAGAGTGGCCATATTTTCATCTATGGAGTTGTTTGGATCCAAATCCACTAAGTGAACAGCAGGAGTGATCATAGAGTCTCTTGTCACCCATACTGAGTTTTGCGCCATTTTATAGAGTAATATCTTGCATTCTCTGAATGAGTTGCTCAAAAATGCTCCTCCTACTGAAGCATCAACATTGGCCTTCAAGTTGTCTGCCAATCCCATGTAGTACCTTTTCCCCAACATCTGATCTGGTATTCCATGATGAGGACACTTAACTAGCATACTTTTGAACCTCTCCCGCGTTGCTTGTAGTGTCACTGTTGGTCTCTGCTTGAAGCTCAATATCTCGTCAACTTGTTTGGCAGTCTTATTAGATGGGTAGAACTTGTTCAAAATTTGCTTGACTAATTCCTCCCAAGTAGTAATGCAATTTATGGGGAGTGAATTGAGCCAAGTCTGAGCCTCTCCCGTCACCGAGAATGGAAACAACAACAGCCTTATTGCTTCCGATGTCACATTTGATTGCCTTAGCGTGACACATATCGACAGGAAATGTTTCAGATGCTGCTGAGGATCTTCAATTTAAGACCCTAAGAACAATCCCTTATTCTGCAACAAATGTAGCAAGTTGTTCGTGATTTGGAATGATTCCGCTTGTATCTGAGGGACTGCAATTATTTTTGCCAGATTTTCGGCGGTAGGTTGTGCCCAATCATACAAGGCTGCTTCTGGTACAAGAGGCACCACACCCTGATTGTTTGGTTCATTCACATTGTTTCTATTGTTGTTTGGATTTTCTGTTCCGTCATCCATTTCTGGTTTGATTTGTTCTGTTGAATTCTGTTGTTGTTTGTCTTGCTTGTTCGCACGATTCAATGCCTTGAACACTTTGTCAAGATCTGATAATGCGTCAAATAATTCACCAGTTCTTGAGGAGTTTCTAGGCATGCACCTGTAACATCCAAGACTACAAACGCTAGAAATTCAATGTATTTAATTTAAGATGAAGAAAATTGACTACAGTAAGAATTCTAGCTCTTCTTATGCTGCAATTAATAACACCGTTAAGTCCCCGGCAACGACGCCAAGAAATTTGATCACGCCCGACTATGCCATATAAAAAAGACTAAGCGGTCGTTGCAAATATAATCCGATTTACAAGTCCGGAGTCGAATCCCACAAGAAATTAACGTACTAATCACAACTTTTAGTTCAGCAAGAATCCAAATAATCAACTTCCAACAAGATTGAATAATGACTTGAGTGTTTACTAACTAATACCAAGGTAATGAAAAACTATAATTTTATTACTAACAAAGCAAATGTTGTAGACAAGATTAGGAAGATCTAGAGTTACGACTTTCCCTCTTATCGGAATCCTCCCTGTTATGTCAGCTAGAAATTCGCCTAGATACTCTCTATCGATTGTGAGCACTATAAGTGTCGTAATTCTCTTTTGAGTAAATACAACAATTTATTAAACGTATTCTTCCGAATTACGCTAGCTAGCACTAGTTTATCGCTCACTACAATCGCACCAAGGTTTCGTTATTCCTAAATCCACCTTTAAACCCTTTGTATTGATCCCTCATATATGTTAGGAGTGATGTTATCCAACAACTACCTGAACATGTACTCTTTTCCAAGCAATACACATTAAATAGACATAGCTGATTGAGGGCCCTTCAATCAACCACAATAATCACGTAGTTGAACAAGTAGAGAAAATTCAATGGCAAATTTATATCAAACACAACAAAGATTCTTCCTCCAAGAGGTTCCATCAAACCCTAGAACAAAGAATTTATCTACACATAATTGTTTTCACAATCACAGCATAAGAATTCATCATCAATGATAAACAAGAGAGAAGATAAAACTCGTTTTCGAATCTTCTGTCTCGCTCCTTGCCTGTTCTTGCCTTCAAAGTTCTTTTAAAAACCAAGATACCCTGGGTGAGCTGGGCTTCATATAGGTCAAGGATGGTCGCCTCTGGAATTACAATTTTAGCCTTGGAATACCGCGCACCTGGGCAGGTGACCGTGCATCTGGCCGCGCACTTTGGTCTGTTTCTGCCTGACTTGCGCGACCGCGCACCAACCGCGCACCTGGCCAATTTCCTACACTCTTCTTCGTTCTTCTTTTTAAGAGCGCTAACCTCCTTCGATCCTCAAATGGGTTTCCAATTTATTCCATAAGCTTTTACTTGGCCTTCAATGCTCCATATTAGCTCCAAACCTCTCATTAACTTCATCATAGCCTGAAATTGCTCGTGCAAAGCATAAAGTTCTCAATCAGAGCAATTTATTATCATTGAATGCTCAAACATCAATAAAGTGCATCCAATTTAGAGTGCAAATAGTGGCCAAACTACATAATTATAACCTACTATATACAAATTATTCTATCAAGAAAGAATAAAAGACAATACACTTGTGTAAATTTTATATGCTATGAAAATAACTAACTAACCACTATTATTCTTTACAATACCTAGTCACACATCTCACCCATGTGAGAATAATCTTATGATTTTAATGAAAAATGAAAAATTGTTGTAATCTGGACGGTGAGGATTTAATCCATCATATACAATGTGATTTGTTGAGGAAGCTCCGCGTGTAAAGTCTATGTGTGCAAATGAATACTTATCATTTCTAGATATCTCCAAAACCCTTTGATCTGTCTGAGACACTTTATCCTCTCCTTCTTCGATTGAACGTCCCTTTCTCTTATATCTCTGATCAATTGACGGAAAATTAGAGGAATTTGAGGGTTTCTCTTCATGGAGTTGCACGCTTACTCCTCTCTCCATTTACTGATACACTTATCAAGAGAAAGGATTTACCGAAAGTTAAATAGTTTAAATTATTTATCCAACCTAAATAAACTGAAGTTACCATACATAAATAGATTAAAATCGGAAGGAAAAAATTAAATCATGCCAAATTTAATTAGGTATGACAATGGTATAATATCCAATATAAAAAATGAAGGAAAATTATTTTGTTAAATCTCTGAAAGCACTCTACAGTTTTCACAAATAATCTCCACATCATAGGCGGAGCTAGGTTTTCGGCATGAGTTCGGCTGAACCCAGTAACTTTTGTATAAATCATGTATTTGTTTAAATAAATCTATTGAATATGTATAAATTACTAATTTAGAACCCAGCAACTTAAGAAGATTAAAATCGAGAACCCATAAATTTTAAATCCTGACTCCGTCATTCCACACATATAATAAGCTAATAATACCCCTATTTATAATAATGAAAACCACATGAAAGCTTATTCTTATTTTTATTCCGACTATAAATCTTATTTATGAATTAAATAAATCAAATTCAAAATAATTAAAAAAAATTACTATAACTTTGAATTCGTTTCCCAAAAAAAAAAAGAAATATGGCCACCAAATGAAAGACAAGACACGTGGTCGACGTATGCGTTATACGGTGCTTCAATAAATTGACGTGTCATGATCAATTTGTACACTCGTGAGTCATTTGTCACCGTTAGATCTCCCATGCCTTACTTATTTGGCCCGTTGCTAATATCTTTGGATTCTCATCATTTATCTCCACTATTTATAATCTTTTGTTTTATTTTTAATTGATGGAACAGACTAAATACAAAGTTTAGAAATTAATTATAAAGCTATTAAAGTATCATGAGCATAGAAGTTCATTAAGAAAAATTAATATTAGATATTACAAGTAAATTTTCTTTAAGTCCTTGAAATTTACGAATTTTAAATTTTGTGTCTATTATTTGAGGCCGTTTTTCTATTCCCCTTGCACAAAAATAAGATAAACACCTCACAATATGGCTGTGCACGGATCGGATTGGATCGGATTTAGCACATTTCGGATTCGGATTTCGGATTCTAGAAAATGCAATCCGAATCCGATCCGAATTATATCGGATCGGATTCGGATTTTAAAGTTTGGATCGGATCGGATTTCGGATCGCAAATGCCTCAATGTTGCAAACTAATATGTATATTTTCTTTGTAAAAGAGGCAATGTATTAAGAAAAATTCATGTTTATACAATTATGAGAGTACTATGGTGCCAATATAGCTAACTCTAGCAATTGTAAAGGTAATAACTTGGAGGAAGATGTAAAGAAAATACTGACTATCCGAAATTAAAGTGTAGTATTTATACATTGCCTAATAATTTCGGATTTCGGATCAAATCGGATTAAAATATACCAATCCGAATTCGATCCGAAATCCGAAACTTTTATAAACACAATCCGAAATCCGGTCCAATCCGAAATCCAAAATCCGAAATTGAGTGGATCGGTTCGGATTTCGGATATCCGATCCAAATGAACAACTCTACCTCACAAGTCACAACTATCATCGTTAACACAAAGCTCTTAAGAGTGTTTT
Source organism: Nicotiana undulata (assembly GCA_005239495.1). NCBI lineage: Eukaryota > Viridiplantae > Streptophyta > Magnoliopsida > Solanales > Solanaceae > Nicotiana > Nicotiana undulata. Next base: position 39,835 of record ML281240.1, on the reverse strand, counting down.
GTCAAACAAACAAATATCGTGCAATTTTAGAAAAAATTCTCGTAAAAATATAATATTCAATTATTGTGTTATTAAAATTTTATATTTATTAATATTTTAATAAAGATAAATTTTACAAATCAAGATATACTTAGATTTAGATTTCTAATTAATGGATACTTCACCCGGCAAATGTAGGACCAAAAGAGGATTGAGAAACATATTGCATGGGAGAATCGTCCTAAAGGACAGCTTGCTTTCCCTTCTAGTGGCCATGTTGGTTGTTTTTTGTTGACTCTCTTCAATTTTGGGCGTTTTAATTTATGTAAATCTATTTGATTGGGTACGAGTTTAAAAAAAAATAAAGACTTGAAAATTTGTGATCCTAAATGAATCAATTGTGTGATTATAAAAGCTAAATTGTTATCAAATTTAAAAAAGAGTTATTCTTTTCGCGCGAACGTAAATTTAAACTAAGATTCTATTCGTGAGCGTAATGATATAAGCTTACTTGACAGCGAAACCGACATGTCAAACAAAGACAAAAGTCGATCCGGAAGTCATGTGTGTTAGTCGAAACCTTAAATAAATACTGAGTCAAAAATAAAACAGATGAATGGTTATGTGAAGCTGACCATGGGGTTAGAGCCACAATGATAACACACGTGAGTTCAAGTTCCTATATCTTACTTTTGCATACATCTCGGAGTACTTCAACATCCAATGAATACTTCTACTACTATAACTATAATATGTTTATTTTTCTTTTCGAGGAGGAATTCTGCCTTACTGTTGGACAATATGTGTGAGAGCTGCGTGCTGCTTACCCAAAACATTCGACCAATGTTTAAGAAATTGTAGCAACGTTCTATTTTTAGAATTTTTTGAACGTAGGATGTGCTTATAATCTCTTGAACTTTTGCTATTACAACAATAATATATGTCGGTAAAGTGTACGAACAAAATCTCGTATTGATAGTTAAAAATATTAGAAGGTTATATATAAGGTGTATGAATCTCTTAATGGTGTGAAGTATTTTAAATAAAATTGTGCGGGCTTGGTCTAAAGTGGACAATATCACATCATATTAAGCATGTCTTTGGGGTAGTTTAGTCCAACAACTGGTATCAGACCCAAGCACGACGAAACGAGTATGAGATGACAAAGTAATGGTGTGGGGCGGTGCGCACACAAGAAAAAGCTTGTTGCGGGCTTCGGATACCATAATACTCTAACAATGTGGGTGGCACAAGGTGAATATCGTAAATTGACCCGTGGATCGTGGCAGTGATCACATGGAACTTTGTTCGAGGTAGGGAAAGACTCGTGAATCGTTGGGTACGCGAATAAAGTCTCATATTGGTAGCTGAAAAGATTATAAGCATATATAAGGAGTAGAGATCTTTTAATTGTGTGAGGCATTTTGAGTAAAACGTGCGGACTTGGCATAAATCGGATAATATCATACGATATTAAGAGTATCTTCGAGCTAGTTTAGTCTAACAATATAATAAAAATTTTAATTACATTAAAATAATTAAATTATGTGTGAATTTGTTCACAAAATAAAAAATTATCGATAAATCAAAATTTCAGCGACTCAGATCACTCAAATCATATTAAGTAAATTTTCAAGCTTCAATTATGTTAGATCGTGATAATTTACGTAAAATCAACTTATTTTGACGGTCTAGATGTAGTCAACCCATTCATTTGACACCTTAAATGAATTTGGGTCAATCACACCTTAATTTGGATAATATGTTATATATGTCTTACTCTCATTTCAATTGGACCACGAGAGCTCAGAATAATTTCAGTAGCCTCAAACGATGAATGCCAACATTGACCCTAGTTCCAGTATAAGTATACCGGAAATCCAGCATAATATAATGGAGCTCCAACAAAGTATATCGATCCGGTATAGTAGGCTAGAAGTTCATACACAGTTGCTCGAATCTCCAGTATATTATGCTGGAACTTTCCGCGTGTTGGAGTTCCAACATAATATGCTGGAAGTTCACACACAGATGCACCAAACTCCAGCATATTATGCTGGATTGATCTCTGTTGCATCAAAATAGTGACTATTTTTCAATGACTTGACAAACGTGGGTATTTTTGAATGACCAATCCGAAAACTGGCTAGCCCGTGCTATTTTTACGTTACAAACTATCATTTCTCAGCGTCAACAACTGGACTTTGGTTGGGTAAAGCCCAAAATCTATCCGATACGATCCAATCCATTCTTTCCCTAATTGGACGGCCCCAACCCAATCCATTATTTCCTTGTGAAGCAGTCCAGTTTCTAGTTTTGATAGGACACCAAAAACAAACCCCAGTCCAATATGTTAATCCAAATAGCCGTCCATCCAATTGCTTAAACTAAAATTAGATGAAGGATGTACGATATATGCATAAGTTATGTATTATATGTATGTAAATATGTATATTCAATATATAATTCTTGTATATGGCTAGAAAAAATAAACAATAAATATGGCCGGCTATTTGTTTCAGATCCCGGTGTTTTGATTCTTTTGGATCAGCCCAATGATTAAGATACGAATAAATCGAACTCTGTATATACACGAGTTATTTACCCAGTTATGCTAAATATAAATTTATTTATCCCTAATAAAAGGTTATCGCTTAATTATAGATTATGTACAAATTTACCAATTATGTACGAGACTCGTATCAGAATACAGTGTCTCTTTTCGTTTTCTTGAGCCAAGGGTCTATCGAAAACAGTCTCTCTATCCCTCGGGGTAGAGGTAAGGTCTGCGTACACACAACGCTCGCCACATTCCACTTGTGTGATTTACTGGATCATTGTTATCGTTATTGTACTAGTAATAAACTCCAATCTTCTGCTTCTTTAGAACCAAAAGAAAGGAGCAGAGATTCAGAGAAGAGGAAAGAGCATAACTGAACAATGTATGGTCAACGCACAAACAATTGACTTCATACGGCATAACTTGCACTCTTGCATCATTTAATAATTGAACACATTTATCCAATAATCCAAGGGTTCTCCGTAGGATCAGACTCCATTGATAGTCGTTATAAAACTTGAAAGCTTTAAATTCGAAACTTAGATTTTCTAGAATTATTTTTTGTTTGAATCGGGTGTTATATCAAATGATTTTATCTTCTTTTCTTTTTCATAATATTTTTTTACTCAAATTCATCCATTCACACGCCTAATTAACGTGATTTGCATGCATTTAGCCACGTCGGTCAAACATGTTTATTAGTACTCCGTTCATCAAATAAAGGTGCACAAATGGGAAATTTATAAGTTTATATAGGAGAGACAAATGGTGCAAATTTAAATTTGTATTGCAGCTTAATTTACAAACTCATAATGTGATATTATAACACAGTGCAGAATGTGATATTATACCTAGTATTCATGGTTGAGAGCGACGAACAACAAGATTCTAGTTCTTCTATATAGAATTTCTTTTTATTTTTATTTTTAACAGAAAACTAAACTATAGTCTATAATCTATATGTATGAATATTAAGTACAGCAGAACCATTTCTTTCAAACTACTATGAATCTAGCTCCGTCTCAGCAGAGACATATGTAGTGTTACTATACCACGTTCATCCGAGCCTAGTATTTTTGATAGAGTTTAAGAATTCACTAAAAGTGTAACACATAGTATGTCTGAACCCATAACTTTTAAAAATATAATAAATTCACACTAAAAACGATAAATACTGAACCCACAAAATTAAATTCGTGGATCTACCTCTACGTCTCAAAACCTCAAAGTTAATCCAATCAATCCATAGTTTGATGTGAAATTACAAGTTGATGGTTAGTAGTTTAACTTAATACATATTGTTATGAAATATCTTTCTCCAATGCAAATAAAATATCTTCCAATGAAGCTGAAAATAATGCTTTCTTAAGAGTCCAACTAGCTGACGATTAGTGATAATACAAGAGTATCCAACTTGTTAGGAACCTATTTTATATTATTCAAGATTCTAATTATTATAAATGATACTCCTTAATCATGTCATTTTCAATGTTATACCACTCTCTAATATTCTCATGTAATGGATATAGAAGAAAGCACACTTTCTTATTTATCTGTATCTATATCTATATTTATACTATATCAAAAACATAAATATTTTTAGCAAAATGTCGTGCGCCTTTTTAACCCTTTCAAAATATAATTTATATTGGACAAATTAATCATTTAATTATTTTTCTAATATTTAGGACTTTAACGTCAACTAAAATATTACATATTAAATTATTTCCTTATTTGAACTAATGTAGGAGATCCTAATATTTAAAATATTATTTTATAAGTAGATATAATTATTAAATAAATCATATTCATTGAGATAGGATACATGCATCGCGCTTACCTTGAGACTAGTATAACTAAAAATGGAACCTTAAATAAATGGGTGAAATGCAAAAAAAGCCAGATTTACAAGTGATCGTTCAAAAATAGTCACGCTTTCAAAAGTAATCTCAATTTAGTCACTTTTCATGTAAAAATAAATCTGAGCGAAAACACTGTTCAAAACCTGAAAAATACGCCAATATATTATGCTGGAGTTCCAACATAAGTATACTGGAACTCCCGCATATTACACTGGAGTTCCAGGATGAGTATACTGGAACTCCAGCATAATATACTGGAGTTCCCGCAAAGTATACCGGTCCAGTATAATATGGTGGAAGTTTATACACAAGTGCTCGAATCTCCAGTATATTATGCTGGAACTTTCCGTATTTTGGAGTTCCAGCATAATATGTTGGAAGTTCATACACAAGTGCACCGAACTCCGGTACATTATGTTGGACCGATCTCTGTTGCAGCAAAATAGTGGTTATTTTTCAATGACTTAGCAAACACTGGCTATTTTTGAATAACCAGTCCCAAAACTGACAAGCTCGTGCTATTTTTACTAAATAATTAACAAGAGGATTAATCCATGTTAGTCTTTGTTTGCGTATGTATGTTCTAATTTCTCGAGTAAGCCTATTAATAGAAAAAACTTTCAAGCAAATTGTATAACAACTATAGAATCTATGTATAATTTACATTCACGGCAAACTTTAATATATACTTGTTATTCATCGAGTATACACCAACTACAAACAATTATGGCTATGCAGGTGAAGATTATTTTAGCATTGTGGCTATTACTCAAATTAATGGATCCGACGACATACTGAGCCCACATATAATGGCCCCCAATTTGAGCCCGACCCAGTCCGAACTGATTCCAATTATTTCTTGGGGTTTTATCAGTTTTAGCGCGCGCTATTTAGTGTGAAAATTGCACGGGACGTCCTATTTGGTCACCCCCATTTAACTTATACCCATATTTTTAAAATTATTTAACTTACACCCTAATTTTTACAACTGTAGGCGCGTCCCTTCTTCTTGTAGAGAACAAAAACTTAAGTTTATTTAGTGCTGCAGTTTTTACAAATGAACTAAATAACTTTAGCATTTTCTGCTTAAGTTGTTGAAAAAGCTTTATGATAAAATTAATGAATCCAGGACAAAACTTGAGCTTACTTAGTGCTGAAATTTTTACAAATGAACTAAATAATTTCAGCATCTTCTGCTGAAGTTTTTGAAAGAACTTTATGATAAAAATAATAAATTCAGGACAAAACATCAGTTTATTTAGTGCTGAAGATTTTACAAATGAACTAAATAACTTCAGCATCTTCTGTGAAGTTTTTGAAAAAGCTTTATGACAAAACTAACAAAATTTCAGCTTATTTAGTGCTGAAGTTTTTACAAATGAACTAAATAACTTCAGCATCTTCTGCTGAAGTTTTTGAAAAAGCTTTACGACAAAACTATTGAATCCAGGACAAAACTTCAACTAGAATGCTGAAGTTTAGCAAATAGAGAACAAAACTTCAGCTACTAGAATGCTTAAGTTCAGCAATTACAAACTATTTCAAGCCCGTCTACTAGAATGCGGATGTTTGCGTGATTGTCTTTGCTACTTCAGGCCCGCATGCCTGAAGTTTACGCGAAAAGTGGGTCCGCTTGTAATTTTTTTTTGCAAAGCGGGTATAAGTTAAAATGTTACCCAAAAAGCGGGTATAGATGCAAATCCCCCCTGTATGGTAGCCGAAAAGATATATAAAATTTGTGTAATTTTTGTATATAATATACAAAATGTGTTTATATACAAAATAATCTTTAAAGTTTTTACATTTTTTCTACTATTATTTTTACAGCGGTTATACAGTGTCCCTTTTCCTTGTTTCTTCTTTTCTTTTTCCTAACAAATTCGAAAAGTTTGTTTGATTATATAAAGAAGTTTACCAATGCCAAATTTTCACCAACCATACGAATGACTTTTGGCACAACCTATCTTTCAAATAAAGAGATTGAAAATCATTTGACTGGGTATATTAGTAGTAGAAATATTATAATTATTCGTCAAATCTAGGTTAACAAATAAAGAGATTGAAAATCATTTAACTGCTACAAATTATATAATATTAAAATAGAAATGAATATATTTTTGACATCCCAAAATTTAAAAGAAGAAAACTAAAGTGTCATACAATTTGAGATGGAGAAATAAAACTTTGCTTCTATTATGTCGACCATTGATTAGTTTATTAGGTAACTCTGTGGTATCCTTAGAAAAAGACATCTAATTAATAATGGATTAAATATTTAAATGCACCTAAAATATAGTGAGTTAAAGTGACATGCAAAAAAGGAAGATACTAGTAATAGTAGTTATTAGTTATAACTCCAAGCTAAGAAATAGAATATTTAAGATACCCTACGTTGCAATTTGCAAGATTCAATTGGTAAATTATCAAAATGCAATTAGTCCCAAATATAGAAAGTAATTAGTGAAGATATTGTTCTAGATTGTTGGATTAATGACCTTCACAACCAACTTAGAAAGAACACACTTTTATTTACTTAATGATATCTTGAACATGCTCCTTCACGTGAGGTCTTGATTCTTTTTTATGAGCCAAATACGTGAAAATTCTTTTTTGGTATTGTGTGGCGGTGAAACTCGAACGCAATACATCTACATGTTCTCATACCATGTTGAAATGTGCGATCAACTCGTCTAAAAGTTTAAGATATTATAGAAAATACTTTTACCTACTTAATTATGTCATCTCGATATCTTTAAAAACAACTGGAGCCGAACGGAAGACAAAATATAAAAATTGGCGTTGTTTTTACTATATTTATATTTAATACGTTTATGTGAGGAGAATATGTGTTTCCTCTATTTATGTTTAGCAAGGTAAAATTGACGCGCGACTTTAAATTTGTTTTTCAAAATTCTATTTACTAAAATTTTAATATTAAAACAAAATTCCAAGAATAGATGATGTTTTAGTGGAAGCAAAAGTTTCATCACCCAGTAATAATAAAGAAACGTGTAAGGAAAAAAGTTATCCAACAAATCAATTCATCCATGTCCTACATTTCTATACGTGCACAATTTCTATTCTTGGCCTTGTTACGTCTACTTAATTTTGGCAACATTTTGTGAAAGCTTCATCACCACCAAAATCAATCAATAGAAGTGTCTACAATTATATTTCGCGTTACATATTTAAAATCTTATGTTACTATAAAAATATAGTAATACTGCAGGTTCAACATTATGGACTTAATGTTTTGCTTCTATAAATTTCAAGTCAAAATATACTATGACAACCTAGGTGAATCTCATGACATCAATAAAACACGTTAGAGATGTTGAGCGTATACGTAAATAAGTCTTAAATATTGTTGTTCCGTATATTTTTAGTTGTTATAGCGAAATGCTGTTATAGAGAACATCACATAATATAAAAATCGGTTTCGAGAAAACTTAACTTTAATAATGAAGTGTTGTTATATAAAAATGTTGTTTTGGATGTCTGAATGTGTAAGTACCAACTTTAGAACTGCACCCTCATTTTCTGCACCATTTGTCTCAAACGACAATAATATCCCTTCTTAGCATACACCAGCAGATAACTAGCCCACTTGTACAAGGAACAATTTCAAGATTAGTAGTACACTAAATAAAGACATAACTAATTAAATAAAGTTCAGATCTTCCTAATTATTCCAACCAATTCCTTGTTTGACGTAGAACAGGATGGGATTATCTTTATACCCTAACTAAATTAAATCAAGAAAATCTTTTTCCATATACCCTAAAGTAGTGGACAAAGTTATTTGTTACACGGTTTGGTTGGTAGTAATCGATGTACGTGTAAGCTAGCTGCATACTACTTCTATAAAAAAAAATATAAATAGTTACAAGCATTAAAAGAGTTTTAGTTTCTTAGATTTTAATTTAATTTCATGTGGAAAAAAAATATCTAATTTAAACCATGATTAAATGATTCGTTTAACTAAAAGCATGATATATTGTCACGATCCGAAATCTCATCGTCGGGATCGTGATGGCGTCTAACGTCGAACCCGCTAGACAAGCCAATGTTACCAGTTATTCTAGCTTGTTCCTTTATTATTTAGCAATTAACAGTGATACACAAGAACTATTAGAAATCAAAGTGCGGAAGAAATGAAATCTAACAACTTAAGTAAATAGTATAACAAAATCCTTTAATAACAACACCCAAAACCTGGTGTCACAATTTCACGGACTATCAAAGATTGCTACAGATAAGGTCTGAATAAACAAGGTACTAATGTCTCGGAAATACATAAAGACAGGAAAAGAAGAGAGATAGGAGGTGATGCCAAGGCCTGCAGGTCTACTAGTGTCGCCTGGTGGACTGAAGGAAGCCTCCTCGATCAGTGTCCACTGGGTACGGTACCGAAATCTACACAACATAAAGAAATGCAGGTGTAGCATAAGTACAACCGACCCCATGTACTGAGTAAGTGCCGAGCCTAACCTCGGCGAAGTAGTGACGAGGCTAGGACACGACAAGTAATATCACCTGTACAGTTTAAATAAAACATAACAGGATATAACAACAGAATGTAAACAGTTAAGTACAATAACGGGAAAACATGCAGGGGGAAAAGGGTAGCAAATACTGAAATGAAGGAACGAGGCAACAGTCTAAATATCCAAAAATAATAACGAGAATTAACAACACGAAATAAACAAGTGAAAAGAAACAGCACGGCATGTCCCCTCGTGCTAAAGTATCATAAACACGGCACGGAATGTCCCCTCGTGCATAAAACATCACAATCACGGCACAGAATGTCCCCTCGTGCATAAATATTATCAACACGACACGGAATGTCCCCTCGTGCATAAAAATCATAAACACGGCACGAAATGTCCCCTCGTGCATAAACAACATAAACACGACACGGAATGTCCCCTCGTGCATAAACAACATAAACACGGCACAGAATGTCCCCTCGTGCATAAATAACATAAACATGGCAAGGAATGTCCCCTCGTGCATAAATAACATAAACATGGCATGGAATGTCCTCTTGTGCATAAATAACATAAACATGACACGGAATGTCCCCTCGTGCATAAATAACATAAACATGACACGGAATGTCCCGTCGTGCATAAATATCAAAAACAACAGTTTGGTAAGAAAATCAACAATAAGAAACTATAAATGCAAAAAAATTATCAACAGTAATAATATCGTCCTGGCATGGAACACAACTATAACCAATCCTACACAAGTGTATAACTTAACAAAATCTCTCTCAACCGCTCAAGTACTCAACAGGGTTCACATCCAAGAATTTCCCTCTAACGAATAACTGCCAAATCAATATTAAATCCATAACACAATAAACCTCAATGAAAATCACATAATTGCTCATATTCGACTCACGGGCATGCTTGACCACAACATATAGGTACTCGTCACATCACCTATACATTGTACATGGAATAAACACGTAGCAAATAAGACTCAACACTAGTCCCTCAAGCTAAGGTTTGACCATACACTTACCTCGATGCCACGAACACAATTCAAGCCTCAACTACCGCTTTACCTCTTGATTCTACCACTAACTCGCTCGTATCTAGCCACAAGTTACTTAATTATATCAATAAATGCTAAATGAATCAATTCTAATGCATGGAAATGAGTTTTCTAAAGTTTTCCCCAAAAAGTCAAAAAATCGGCCCCGGGCCCGCTCGGACCAAAGTCAACTTTATTCACATTTCAAATTTAAAATTGCTAATTTCCTTAGTTTTTCACATAAAGGCTTCCCGGCTACACGCTTGGACTGTGCACGCAATTCGAGGTGAGATAGAAGAAAGCTTTTATGGCCTCGAAACACAGATTTAACTAGAAATACACGGGATAACCTTTTGGATCACCACACATATGACATAATTGACTGAGATTTCTGTAAACCATAAGTTTTAAATTTCCTAATATATGTCCATCAGCAAGGTGGAAATTAAGGTTTACAACTTTACACCAATGTGACATGAATTAAAATTCTAGTCTGTTTCGTGATTGTATTATTATATTTTCTCAAATAAGTAACCGACTGCCTAAAGAACCCATCTGCACATTTAAATACAGTCAGATTTCTCTATAACAATATTCTTATATAACAATACTTCTCTATAAAAGATAAGTTTTTTCGAAATTAATATTTGTATTATATTATAATATATGTTCTCTATAACAATACTTCGCTATAATATCTAAAAAATTCAGAATAAACAAGGTTGTTTTAAAGAAATTTGATTGTATTAATCATAATTAGTTTATATGCTCAAGGAAACTTGAAATGAATTTCTTATTCATGGTCTGTCTGCTTTCTTCTAAATGAACAGACAAAACGCACTTTAGCTTTCGGTCTTGTTTCTAAAAGTTGATTATATTTAGTTTTAGACAGCAATTTACTTAGTATAGGCCTGATTTCTTTATTACTCCTAGTACATTTCACATGCTTTGACTTAGATCCCCATGTTATAACGTGAAAAGAATTATTATAAAGATCGTAGTACTCAAATACTCAAATATTTAACTTAAGTTCCAAGTTATAACGTATCAACGTAGAGGTGGAGATAGGATTTGAACTTTACAGATAGTGGCGGAATCAAAATTTTCATTAAGGGGTATCAAAATCTATAAAAATAAATATACCAAAAAATTAAGGGGAGTCAATACATAATATATATATATATACATATATAAAAAATTCCCTACTTACCTACACAATGTATTTTTCCCGTGAAAGGGTGTCGTTTGACACCCCTTCCAATAAGGTGGCTCTGCCACTGCTTATAGGTTCGGGAGTATAATCCTTTTAAGTTACTGGATTCTAAATTAATATTTGTATATATTCATTAGATTTCTTAACAAATATAGAGTTTGAACAAAAATACTCTGGCTCAGCCCGGCCGCCCCAGAAACAACAGAAGGTCCAATATAATTAATTAGTCGAACCTAGTGTTTTGGAGCTAATTAACAAGACTTCAGAACAACTAAAACATGAAATATATAATCCGAAACGTTAAAAAATCATACATATGTTTGATCGATTCATTAATACACACAGTTGAGAACAACGGACATGACACACAACGATATCTTAGTAATTCAATTTTTTATACTAACGTCTGCAATGAATATAGCTTCTTGATAACAGGTGTAGGCAGGGGTGGATCTACATTATTAGTTACGGATTCAGCAAAATTCAGTAAATTTGATTGAATCTTAATATTAAAGATTCACTTTATACATAGTATGAATAATGTTTCTCGAACTCAATAGGCGGTGTTACATTAAAATTTAGAAATTCATAAATTTAAAATATTAGATGCACTTTTCCGTATAGGTGCACTAACTTCGTTTTGCTCGAAACTATATAGCTGAAAAATTAGGCAAAATATATAGGTTGCCTTAGGCACACTCTGAAAAGGTTGAGTGTGTAAGGTAATTTTCGTCCATAAAAAATATATAATAGGAATTTGATCCATAATTCAAGGGATAACTTATGTATTTTTTCGAAAAATTATTACATGCCATATATACTTAAATTTGTTATAATAGGTTAAAAGTGTGACACCCAACAAGAATTTAGAAGTCCCTCTATTGTCAATCTTAATTACGTGAATAAGAGTGCAACTGCATTTTTTTATGTGCAATCTAATTTCACAAGTGCACCCTCATTTTGTTCTCCATTTGTCTCAAACAAGGATATTTTCTTGATAATACAAATAAAAACATTGATGTGTCAAAAGATAACGACCCCAAGAAATCCAATCAATTCGTTTTTTGATGTGAAAATTGTCACTTGCTATAGTTATCCTTTATCTATTGCATGAATAACATCCTCTTGTTCGAGGGTCCAAGTAGTTAACGATTAGAGCCAACACATAATGTTAACAAGGGTATCCAATTAAATTAGTGCTCGTAAGGCATATTTTTTATTTATTTAAGACTCTAATGCTGACTAAGGTATTCTGTAATGTCTTTTTCAATGATACATGCTGAAACACTTTAGACACAGAAAAGGCTTGCTTTACTCATAGAATTGTATAGTATTTATAGGAGAACAAGTACAATTAAAATAGGCTAATTAATCCTTAATTCGTAGGAGATCCTTTAGTCGAGGGATTACATCTAAACTAGTTTTCTAGAATAAATTCTAACATTTTTTTCTAAATATCTAATGTACCATATTTACAGAAGCAAAATATAATCAGATCTGCCAGTAGGAGCGGATTATGATCATTCTGCCCGCTCATTCAACACTCCTCCTCAAGTTGGCATGTAAATATCGAACATGACTAACTTGCTGACAAAAAACTCAAAAGTAGTTCTAAAAAGACCTTTTGTGAAATCTGCAACTTGTTCAGTTGTTGGAACAAAAAACACGCACACGCTTTCATCTTCAATCTTCTTTTTAATAAAGTGTCTGTCCACTTCGACATGCTTTGTTCTATCGTGTTGAACTGGATTATTGGCAATGCGTATGACAGCCTTATTGTCACAATACAGCTTCATCGTCAAACTCATAGGCCTTCTTAGTTCATCCAAAAGTCTCTTGAGCCACAATATTTCGCAAATTGTGTGTGCCATGGATCGATACTTAGCCTCAGCACTACTTCGAGCCACCACATTTTGCTTCTTACTTCTCCATGTTACCAAATTTCTCCAAACAAATGTACAATATCTTGATGTAGATCTTCTATCAGTAGATGACCCAGCCCAGTCGCATCAGTATAAGCCTCAACTCTTCTTTGCTCATTCTTCTCGAAGGACAACCCTTCCCCAGGAGAGTTCTCTAGATACCTTAGAGTTCAATACACAACTTCTTGATTGTTTTCCCGTAAAGAATGCATAAACTGATTGACTAGGCTCACAACAAAGGCGATATCAGGTCTAGTATGAGACAAGTAAATCAACTTACCTAACAATCTCTGACATCTACAACCACTTATTCATGTTTGTTTGTTTGTTTGTTTGTTTGTTGTGACACTACAATTCATTTCCTCGATCGTGAAACCTTCATACCGAGAAAGTACTTTAGCGAGCCTAAATATTTTATCTTAAATTCTAAGTCAAGGCGCTCCTTCATATTCTTTATTTCAACCATGTCATCTCATGTGAGGATGATATCGTCGACATACACTATAAGAAATGTTGTTTTCCCTTCTAGTGAATTTCAAGTGAACATGTGAATTTCACGACTTGAGTAAACCTTTCAAACCAAACCCATGGAGACTGTTTTAGACCGTAAAGAGATCTTCGGAGTCTGCATACCTTCGACTTGTACTTCCCTTCAAAACCTGGTGGAGGATCCATATAGACTTCTTCCTCTAGTTTCCCATTCAAGAAAGCATTCTTCACATCCAACTGTTGAAGAAGCCAGTCAAGATTTATCGTGATTTTCAAGAGGACTCTAATTGAGTTTAGCTTAGCTACTGGAGAAAACGTCTCCAGATAACCAATGTCATATGTTTCCGTGAATCCCTTAGCTACTAGGCGGGCCTTATACCTCTCCAAGAATCCATCTTATTTGAATTTGGTGGCGAACACCCATTTGCGATCCATTGGTTTCTTTCCCTTCGATAGATCTATCAATTCCCATGTCCCATTCTTTTCAAGAGCTCACATTTCCTCCAAAATAGTCTCCTTACACTCTAGAACTCGTAGAGCATCCTGCACATTTTTTGAAATCTTCACAATAGAAAGTTGTGAGCTAAAGGCAGAATAACAGGGAGATAACTTTTCATAGGACATAAACATACAAATATCTTACACCTTTGTGTTTTTCAATGGGAAAATCCAAATGTGAGAAGGAATAAAAGTAGACTCTGTTGGAAGATTACTTTGAATTCTAGTGAAGTCTTGTGGATCTGACTTTTGATAGTATTGAGAATCCTCAGTCTTTTTTCCTTGAGTTTGGTTCCTTCTTAGAATACCTATATTTCTTTTGTTTGTTCTCTGCTTCCATTTTTATTTGTTTTGTTTAAAGGCTCTACTGGTTCAATATCAGGGTTCTTGTTGTTTAAGTCAATTAGGTCCTCATCATCTCTCGTATCATAGTTTTTTCCATCTATTGGATTACACGTATTTATATTTTCTACTTGATTCCTCACATCAGTATTTATTGTAAAATCTTGTCCTTTATCGATGAGATGTCTAGTTTCCCCGATATCCCAAAACGACGAATCTTCACTTGCATGATACTCCCCCTGAAGATGAGTAGTAAAATAAAACTGTAACGCAATAAAGTTACATCCATTGTGACAATTATCTTCCTAGTGTGTGGATCATAGCATTTATATCACTTTTGACTCGGAGCATATCCTACAAAAACACACTTCTTAGCTCATGGTTCGAGTTTACTATGATTATGAGGATGAACACTAACAAATACCGTAGACCCAAAATCCTTCAAAGGAAGATTTGTACTTAACCTAGAACTAAGAAAAACTCTCTATAAAAACACTGTTTAAATTTCAGAATTCTAGATGACATCCTATTAATAAGGTAAGTAGCATTCAAGAGAGCCTCTCTCCAAAAGGTACTGTGGGATTCTACTTGTAAACATTAAAGCTCTAGTTACCTCTAAAAAGTGCTTATTCTTCCTTTGCGAGTTGTCCCCCTTATCAAGGAAATAAAGATCTCCATATTCTCTAGCAGTGGCAATCATCTTCCACGAGACCTTGTCCTGAAATTCACACAAATCAGAGTCTAAAATAGCACGACAACCAAGCACGGGTTAATTTACTAACAAATATCATATTGGAAGATATTTTTGGTAGGATATCATAAAGTGTGAGAGATGGTGATAGTTTAACATCTCCTTTTCCAGCGATTGTTGAGAAGGAACTATTTGCAACAAATTATATGTGATACAAAAATAAATTGCAACCACAATATAAATATGAAGAAACATAATTTTATTGGTAAAATGATGCGGGTACAATTCTATTTGTTCCCTTTATTCTCTCTCCTGATTATCTCCGTGATTTGAGAGTTGAAGCAAAGTATTTCTCAAACGTAGGATGATGCGGGATTTCATGGATTTATTTGATATCTATGAAGAATGTTGTGGATCTTCTTGAATTATTTGATTATCAAGAATTATCCTGCCACTTCTTGATCTCTTTGTGAATATCCCGTGAGTTTATGGGATTTTGAGATGATATCCATTTTTTGAGATGTATCTCAAAGGGAATATGTGACCATTTTTATAGGTATGCGTTAGGGTTTAGGGTAGAGTAACCTCCAAGAAACTCTGATAGACTCCTAGGATTACAATAGTCTCGTAGTATCTTGAATTAAGGATATAACTTGATCCTTTAAAATTTCGATGTCTACAAATGCCCCCTACTTAAAGGTTTGTTGGGGTGTAAGCTTACCGAAACTTGAAGACGAGACTTGAAGTACTCCACAATCGCAACAAATGATTTTGAAACTTGGAGTTTCGATTTACAGGAGGAAGAGATGAAGGGCAGAACTGGTCTCACTGGGCGTGCCAATTTGTTTGCAACAAATTATACGTGATACAAAAATAAATTTCAACCACAATATAAATATGAAGAAACATAATTTTATTGGTAAATGATGCGGGTACAATTCTATTTGTTTCCTTGATACTTCTCTCCTGATTATCTCCTTGATTCGAGGGCTGGACCAGCGTATTTCTCGAAATTAGGATGATGCGGGCTTTCATGGATTTATTTAATATCCATGAAGAATGTTGTGGATCTTCTTGAATTATTTGATTATCAAGAGTTATCCTGCCACTTCTTTATCTCTTTGTGAATATCCCGTGAGTTTATGGGATTTTTGGGATGATCTTCATTTTTTGAGATGCATCTCAAAGGGAATATGTGACCTTTTTTATAGGTATGCGTTAGGGTTTAGGGTAGAGTAACCTCCAAGAAACTCTAATAGACTCCTAGGATTTCAAGAGTCCCGTAGTATCTTGAATTTAGGATTTAACTTGATCCTTTGAAATTTTGATGTCTATAGGAACCATCAGCTATCTTGATTTTATCATTCCTTACACAAGGAGAGTAAGTAGAGAAAAAAAATGAAACTTCCTATCATTTGATCAGTAGCTCCTAAATCTATGATCCATGAATCTATTTGGTTGGAGTTGGTACTAAGAAAAGCATATGGTACATTACCTGTTTGAGCAAAAGAACTAGATGGATTAGAAGGATCTGGTCCACCAGATCGTAGTTGTGAAAATTGAAAGAGCTTTTGCAGAAGTTTCAATTGTTCCCTTGTGAATGTTGGCGTTTCTGGAGAAAGTTGTTGCCCCAGATCAAAATAAATGTTTGTAGGGACTAACCATGTTGAGATTGGAAGCCATGATTGTCAACTCCTTTTTTCTTCCAGTTTGGTGGTTTCTTATGAATCTTCCAATGATTGCACCATGGCTTTTTTTTTTGTCATCTTCATTTTTTATTGTTGCAAGTGCTGAAGCATCTACAACAGGTTTATGTTCAAGGTTCAATCAGGTTTTAGCATAACTTTCCTCCTAGTTTTCTCTCTCCTAATTTCAGAAAATGTTTCACGAAGTGAAGCAGAGAGTTTTTTCCTAGGATCAGTGACCTGACCTCGTCAAAATCTCGATTTAATCCTGCTAAGAAAAGGTAAACTTTATCATTTTCTTTCTTTTTTCTTGCTTTCACATTATCGAAAGGACACTTTCATTCATCATTGTAATACTGATCTAACTCCTGCCATTGAGACACCATTTCATTATAATAAGAATTTACTTCCGTCTCACCCTGCTTAGTTTGCCAAAGTTTAATGTTTAACTCAAATATATGAGAGGCATTTTCTACATTTGACTATGTATCTCTAAGTGCTTTCGACACATCCCTGGCAGTGGATAGAAAAAGATAAGATTTACCTATGACTGGATCCATGGAATTTATTAGCCAGACAATCACGAGTGAGTTCTTGATCTCCAGGCACTCATCTTTGGGTCTCCGACTTTCGTCTTTTTTGTCTCTCCAGTCGGATGTCCCAATTTTCTACAGCCATCGATTGCAAGTTGTACTAATTGCACCAATTCCATATTTCTTGTTGTTTTATCGATGAGAAGTTAGCCGGAGGGACATGTGACAGGAATCCCTCCTTGTGTTACCATATTTTCTACCGGAGCTTCAATATCACGACCCAATTTAGGATCACGATTGGCATTTAGGAGAAAGTGCCCTCAAGTAAGCCTCATCGGAAATTGACAGAAAATCGGACAGAGTTCCCCTTATTTTTGGACTATCCAAAAAGTTTCCTATCTCAAAATTAACAACCAAACATCCTAATATCAATCCAAAAAATACTAGCTTTATAAATTAAACAATCTAATATCTACTATTAATACTCCACCCACTAACAACCAGAAATACTAATTTATCTCCAAATTTGATAAGAAAGTGCAATACTCAACAAAAGTCTATAATAACAAAAGAATACTCATGACACTAAAAGAATGACTATGGAGCGACTTCAGAATTTTAGAGAAAATACCATAAGAATTAATTAAATTCCTTGCCCACGCGAACAAATATGGGTCTCTCACCGAGAACTATCAACATGGACGCTCTAATTAACGAAATCCTCGCCTGCGTCAACGGTTATCTCTGTAAAATAAATAGCAGGACTAAATTGTTAGCTCAGTGAGTAGTAACACTTAACCACAATTATTTTTAATGAGGAACAAGTCAGAAAATATGTTTGTATAACAATAATTAGATATTATCATATAAATAAAATGCCCTTTCAAAATGGTAATAATAATTAGTCTCATCATGTGTGTCTTGTAACAGAAATTAATTTAACAATTCGATAATAAACTCGGTAAGCACGATGTCATATCAAATCTTTATGTTTGAGAGGTTTCCAAGAAAAGATCATGTAATTTGTATCACTGTGTGGACCCCTTCACAAAAGGAGTCAAATATAACTGTAGGTCCCTAGAAAATTGTGATGACCCAAAGGAGTCATCTTATGAATTAAGACTCCATTCCAGGCTCATTAGCCTTAAAAATATTAATTTTATTCACCTGGATTTGCATGCTCGGGCCGGACGTGAAATCAAAAAGCTTTTATGTGAAAATATGAGAAATAATAATTTTTAGAGTTAAAATTTTGTTTTAGTTGAATTTGGTCAACATTTTGACTAAACGGACCCGGATCCGTGTTTCGACGGTCCCGGAAGATCCACAATAAAATATGGAACTTGGGTGTATGCCCGAAATTGAATTTGAGGTCCCTAGTCTTAGAAATCAATTTTGGAAGAATATTGTTGTGCTGGATTTTTAAGGAAAGAAAAAAATGAATTAATGTTTGAAATTGTTGGTGTCGGGTCCGATTTTGGTTCTGGAGCCCGGTACAGGTTTGTTATAACGATTAAATTCTATCTATGAAATTTGGTGGAAATTGGAGTTCATTTGACGTGATTCGAACGTCCGTTTGAGAAAATAGTGAAATTTAAGTGTTCTTGAGAAAATCATGAGTTTTGAGGTTAAATTCGTAGTTTTAGATGTTATTTTCGTGATTTGATCGCACGAGCAAGTGTGTATGATATATTTAGACTTGTGTACATGTTTGGTTTGGAGCACCGAGGGCTCGGGTGAGTTTTGGGTAGGCATCGGGATGTTTTGAACTTGTAAAAATCTGGTGTAATAGTTATTTTGGTGCGTTCCTCTTCACGATCGCGAAGCTTCTCCCGCGATCACGTAGAGTAAAATGTGCTGGGGTTGTTTTGTTCTTCGTGAACGCGAAGTCATGGCCGAGAACGCGAAGAACTGGTGGGATACCTTCGCGAATGTGTGCTGGCTTACGCGATGAGTAAGTGGGCCTGGAGGAGGGGGCTTGATTTGTTCTACGTGAACGCGAACATTGGGTCGCGATCGCGATGGTCACAGGCCGCAAAACCATCGCGAACGCGTTCATTCCCACGCTAACGCGAAGGCCACTGGGCCTTAATTCTCCATGAATGCAACAGGCCTATCGCGAACGCGATGAAGGCCCGTCAGGCGACTTAAAAAAGATTTCAAAACGGGCATCATCTATTTTCCTCATATTTTCGAACTAAAAAGACCTAGAGGCGATTTGCAACGCAGAACTTCATCCCCAAAGTGTTGGTAAACAATTCCAAACTATTCTCTTTCGATTACCCAATGTTTTTCATCACCTTTCAATCAAAAATCAAGGGGTTTCATGGTAGAAATTGGGGGTTTGGGTAGAATTAGAGAATTTTGTTAAAATCAAATTTTGACCTCGAATTCGGGTCGGATTTCGAAACTAATTACATATTCGGGCTCGGGGGTGAATGGGTAAACGGAATTTGGTCCGAACCCCAAGTTTTGACCAAGCAGACCCGGGGTCGATTTTTAACTTTTTTTAGAAAACTTAGGAAAAACATAAATTTGCATTAAAGTTAGTTCCTTTAGCACTAATTAATGATATTGAACTAATTATGATTATATACGAGTGTGTTGGAGGTGAAATCGAAAAGAAAAGCCGTAATTGAGCAGTGTGTGGCCTGCGAAATCGAGGTAAGTGTTGTGTCTAACCTTAGCTTGAGGGAATAGGTATTGTGTGACTACTTGATACTTGTTTTTTTGCTAAATACAATGTATAGGTGAGGTGACGAGTACCTATACGTTGTGGTCAGGTCATAACATGTGAGTGAAAGTTAATTCTTGTTATTTTGGTTGTTTTAAAGCCTATCATTTATGATTATTGTTGTTATTGAAATGTTGGAAGGTTGGTATCCGGTTCCACTTAGATGGATAATAGTGTGAACATTGAGTTGAGATTGAAATATTAAATGGTGATAGAAACTGTGATGAAATATTGATTTCTTGTGAAATTCCTCTTTATATGCTATTGATGATTCTGTGATTGGTGAGGAAGAGTGTAAAACACGAAGGGTGATGCCATGTATGATTTATTTATACTGTGATGAAGAGATTAAAAAAATGAAGGGTGATGCCGTGCATTCTTAATTATAATCTAGTGAGGATGAGAGTAAAAGCACGAAGGGTGATGCCGTGTATCATATTTATTATTTGGTGAGGCTGAGAATAAAAGCACGAAGGGTGATGCCGAGAAAGTTTCCTTTCTATTTTTAATTGCTAAAATTATTGTTGATCACTGTCTAATTATGTCTTATTGTTTTCCTCACTCCTTATGTTAAAAATTTCCCCATCGCATGCTCCCTTCCCATTAATTGTGGTTTTTAATTCCTTAATTGTTGTTATTTATGCTAGTATGATTATATATGTCCAGGTCTTATGTGGTGTCCTGTCCTAGCCTCGTCACTACTTCGCCCAGGTTAGGCTCGACACTTATCAGTACATGTGGTCGGTTGTACTGATACTACACTCTGCACTTCTTGTGCAGATCCAGGTTTAGGTCTGAGCTGAGTTCAAGCTAGAGCTAATACTATTCGCACGGAGACACGAGGTAGATCTGCCGGCATCCGCAGATTCCTGGAGTCTTCTCTACATTATTTAGATTACTGTTTTATTTGATTCAAAACAGTTATACATTATTTCTCGAGCCAATTGCTTGTAGTATTCTTTAGTAGTTCGTGAATTGTGACTCCAAACCCTACGTAGCTAGATATTAGTATTAACTTCGAGTTTCATTTCATTATCTCACATATTATTCTGGATTCATTTATTGGATAATTTTAGATTTAGTATTATATTTTAATTGTTTTAAATGTTGAATCCTTCTAACTTTGGTTTGCCTAGCAAGTGCGGTGTTCGGCGCCATCACGATCCCTAAGGTTGGGAATTTCGGTCGTGACAAGTTGGTATCAGAGCACTAGGTTGCCTAGGTCTCACAATTCACGAACAAGCTTAGTAGAGTCTGAGGAATCGGTACAGCGACGTCTGTACTTATCTCTCAAAGGCTATACAGTTAGGAACAAACTCACTTTTATCACTACTCTATCGTGCGATTCTTGTTGTCTCAAATACTGATTGAACTCTTCTATTCTCTCACAGATGGAGAGAACACATGCTTCTTCTTCCGCTGAACAACAATCAGGTCTTCCAGCAGCAGCAGCTCCTACTGCGGCAGAGGCCGAGGCAGGGGCAGGTGCAGGGCTCAGCCCATTTTTCAGGCAGCAACCCCAGCTGCGGAGCCCCGGATAGAGATTGATGAAGGGGTTCCAGCTCAGACCGTTCCTACGGGACCATCTTAGGTCCCAGAGGGGTTTATTGCTACCCCGGTGCTTCAGGATGCTTTGTTCCAACTAGTAGGCCTTATGGAGAGTGTAGACCAGACCGGCACATTCCCTGTGGCAGCAGCCGTATCTCAGGCTGGATGAGGGGTCCAGACTCCTGCTACCCACACTCCTGATCAGTCTACTCCTCAGATTCAAACCCCAGAAGCCAATCCTTTTGGGGTAGTTCAGCCAGTTGCTGCAGCACTGCTTGTTGATAGGGCAGCTATGTCCACCGATGCTTTGTTGAGATTGGACAAGTTCATTAAGCTTTTCCCTGTTCATTTTAGCGAAACCACTTTAGAGGACCCTCAGGAATATCTCGATATTTGTCATGAGGTTCTTCAGAACATGGGTATTTTGGAGACCAATGGGGTCGACTTCGTCGCTTTTCATATGACTGGTTCTGCCAAGAAATTGTGGAGGGATTATTTGTTGACTAGATAGTTGGGTCACCTGCTCTGACTTGGGATCAATTCTCACACCTCTTCTTGGAGAAGTTTCTACCTATTACTACCAGGGAGGAGAATCGTCGTCAGTTTGAGCGTCTTCAGCAGGGTAGCATGACTGTCACCCAGTATGAGAATTGCTTTGTGGATTTGGCTCGCCATGTTATTCTCTTGTTACCCACAGAGAGAGAGAGAGAGAGAGAGAGAGAGAGAGAGAGGGATAGGAGATTTATTGAGGGCCTTGCTCAGCCCATCAGGTTGCAGATGGCTAAGGAGACAGGGAGCGAGATTTCCTTTCAGGATGCGGCCAATGTGGCCAGGAGAGTTTAGATGGTTCTCGGATTGGGATGTATGTGTTCAGACAATAGACCTCATCATTCGGTGGATTCAGCGGTGCCTCATCTGGAGGCGGGGTTACTTTTAGCAGAGGTCATTCTTCTAAGCCATTTCATTCGGCACTTCAGGCATCTCATGGTACCTCAGGTGGTCGTGGATCTTACTTGACTTATTATGATCAGCCAGCTCCTATCAGTGCACCTCTTCTTCAGAGTTTTTAGGGTGGTTATATCGGTCAACAAGGTCAGTTTGTCGACCAGTAGTCTCAACAGCCGAGGTCTTGTTACATTTGTGGTGACCCGAGGCACATTGCTAGATATTGTCCTCGCGCGTTGGGTAGTTCTCAGTATCAGGGTTCTCGTGTTATAGTTCCGGAAACAGCCACCGCACCACCTGCCCAGCCAGCCAGGGGTAGAGGTCAGGTAGCCAGAGGTAGGGGACAGATTGTTAGAGGTGGAGGCCAGCCCGCTAGAGGTGGAGGAAATCCCGCTAGAGGTGAAGGTCCGCCTATCAGAGGTCCTCCCAGAGACGTGGTTCAGGGTGGTAGGGCCCAACCCCGATTGTATGCATTTCCAACCAGACCTGAGGCAAAGTCCTCCGATGTTGTAATCACATGTATCATTTCAGTTTGCAATAGAGATGCTTCAGTCTTGTTTGATCCGGGGTATACTTATTCTTATGTATCATCTTATTTTGCCTCGTATTTGGTTATGCCTTGCGATTTCTTGAGGGTCCCTATTTATGTGTCTACGCCCGTTGGGGATGCTATTATCGTAGACCGTGTGTATCGTTCTAGTGTGGTCGTTGTTGAGGGTCTTGAAACCAGTGTGGAAGTTTTGCTTCTTGACATGGTAGATTTTGATGTCATATTGGGCATTGATTGGCTATCACCTTATTATGTCATCCTGGACTGTCACATCAAGACAGTTACATTAGTCTTGCCGGGGTTTCCTCGATTAGAGTGGAAAGGGACTCCTGGTCATCCTCCCAGCAGAGTGATTTCTTATGCCAAGGCTCTTCGCATGGTTGAGAAGGGATGTTTGGCTTATTTGGCTCATATTCGTGATTCTAATGCTGAGGTTTCTTCTATAGATTCAGTGCATGTTGTTCGTGAGTTTCCCGAGGTATTTCCTGCAGACCTGTTGGGGATGCCACCCGACAGGGATATTGATTTTTTGCATTGATGTGGCTCTGGGAACTCAGCCCATTTCTATTCCTCCATACCGAATGGCCCCACCAAAATTGTAAGAATTGAAAGAGCAGTTGCAAGACTTGCTTGATAAGGGCTTCATTAGACCTAGCGTCTCGCCCTAGGTGCACCGGTTTTGTTCGTGAAAAGAATGATGAATCTATGAGGATGTGTATAGATTACTGGCATTTGAATAAAGTCACCATCAAGAATAAATATCCATTACCGAGAATTGATGATTTATTTGATCAACTGCAGGGTTCTAGGGTGTTTTCGAAAATTGATTTGAGATCGGGCTACCATCAGTTGAAGATTAGGGAGTCCGATGTTCCTAAGACAGCCTTTCGGGCGAGGTATGGGCACTATGAATATCTGGTGATGTCTTTTGGCTTGACTAATGCCCCAGCAGCCTTTATGGACTTGATGAATCTAGTTTTCAAGCCCTATCAGGATTCCTTCGTAATAGTGTTCATTGATGATATTCTAATATACTCCCGCAGCCGGGAGGAACATGAGTAGCACCTCCGGATAACGCTCCAGACTTTGAGGGACAATCAGTTGTATGAAAAATTCTCAAAGTGTGAGTTCTGGTTGGATTCCGTAGATTTCTTTGGTCACATCGTATCAACATAGGGTATTCAGGTAGATCCTAAGAAGATAGAGGCAGTCAAGAACTGTCCTAGACCCACTTCAGCCACGGAAATCAGGAGCTTCTTAGGTTTGGTGGGTTACTACCGTCGTTTTGTGGAGGGGTTTTCATCTATAGCAGCCCCAATGACTAAATTGACTTAAAAAGGTGCCCCATTCAAATGGTCTGACGAGTGTGAGGCAATCTTTCAGAAGCTCAAGACAGCCTTGACTTCAACACCGATGTTGCTGTTACCATCAGGTTCACGATACTTCACGGTATATTGTAATGGCTCCCGTGTTGGTCTTGGAGAGGTATTGATGCAGGAGGGTAGGGTGATTGCATATGCGTCTCGGCAGTTGAAGGTTCATGAGAAGATTTATCATATCCATGACTTAGAGATGGCATCCATTGTTCACGCATTGAAAATTTGGAGGCACCATCTCTATGGTGTGCCGTGTGAGGTTTTCACGGGTCATCGCATTCTCCAGTACTTGTTCAAGAAAAAAGATCTTAATTTGATACAGATGAGATGGTTAGTTACTAAAAGATTATGACATCACTATATTATATCATCGGGGGAAGGCCAATATGGTGGCCGATGCATTAAGTAAGAAGGCGGTGAGTATGGGTAGCCTTGCATTCATTCCAGTCAGTGAGAGACCGTTAGCTTCAGATATTTAAACTTTGGCTAATCAGTTCGTGAGTTTGGATATTTTCCCAGCCGTGTTTTATCTTGTACAATCGCTCGGTCTTCTTTATTGGAGCGTATAAGAGATCGACAGGATGATGACCTGCATTTGATGGTCCTTAGGGACATAGTTCGACACGATGGTGCCAAGCAGGTTACAGTTGGAGATGACGGTATTTTGAGGATGCAGGGTCGTATATGTGTGCCTAATGTTGATGGGCTTCGTGAGTTGATTCTTGAGGAGGCTCACAGTTCTAAGCATTCTATTCACCCGGGTGATGCCAAGATGTACCAGGACCTACGGCAGCACTATTGGTGGAGAAGTATGAAGAAGGATATTGTTGCTTATGTGGCTCGTTGCTTGAATTGTCAACAGGTCAAGTATGATCATCATATACCTGGTGTTTTACTTCATCAGATAGAGATTCCTGAGTGGAAGTGGGAGCGTATCACTATGGACTTCGTTGTTGGACTCCCACGGACTCAGAGGAAGTTCGACGTCGTTTGGGTTATTGTGGATAAGCTGACTAAATCAGCACACCTCATTCATATGGCAAGTACTTATACTTCGGAGCGGTTGGCAGAGATATATATTTGGGAGATTGTTCGCTTTCACGGTGTGCCCGTGTCTATTATTTCTGATCAAGGTACGCAGTTTACCTCGAACTTTTGGAGGGTAGTTCAACGTGAGTTGGGTACACAGGTTGAGTTGAGCACAACATTCCATCCTCAGACGGACGGGCAGTCCGAGCGTACTATTCAGATCTTAAAGGACATGCTCCGTGCCTGTGTTATTGACTTTGGAGGTTCTTGGGATCAGTTCTTGCCGTTAGCGGAGTTTGCCTACAATAATAGCTACCAGTCGAGCATTCAGATGGCTCCCTACGAGGCATTATATGGTAAACGATGCAGATCGCCAGTTGGATGGTTTGAGCCGGGAGAGGCTCGATTATTGGGTACAGACTTAGTTCAGGAGGCCTTAGACAAGGTCAAGATTATTCAGGATCAACTTCGTGCAGCTCAGTCTAGGAAAAAGAGTTATGCCGACCGTAAGGTTCGTGATATGGCATTCATGTTTGGAGAGAGAGTATTACTTTGGGTATCTCCCATGAAGGGTGTTATGAGATTCAGGAAGAAGGGCAAGTTGAGCCCTAGGTATATCGGGCCATTTGAAATTCTCGAGAGAGTGGGGGAGGTAACTTATAGACTTGCGTTGCCTCCAGGGTTATCCTCAGTTCATCTGGTATTCCATGTATCTATGCTCCGTAAATATCATGGTGACCCGTCCCACGTGTTAGATTTCAGTTATGTCCAATTGGACAAGGATTTGACTTATGAGGAGGAGCCGGTAGCCATTTTAGACCGGCAGGTTCGTCAGTTGAGATCAAAGAGTTGTCCTTCAGTTCGACTGTTGTGGAATGGTCAGTCTGTTGAGGTAGATACTTGGGAGTCCGAGTCGGGCATGCAGAGTAGATATCCCAACTTGTTTTCCAGTTCAGGTAATTTTCTATGTCCGTTCAAGGAAGAACGTTTGTTTTAGAGGTGGAGATTGTGATGACCCAAAGGGGTCATCTTATGAATTAAGACTCCATTCCAGGCTCATAAGCCTTAAAAAGATTAATTTTATTCACCTCGATTTGCATGCGCGGTCCGTGCGTGAAACCGGAAAGCTTTTACGTGAAAATATGAGAAATAATAATTTTTAGAGTTAAAATTTGGTTTTAGTTGACTTTGATCAACATTTTGAGTAAACGGAACCGGATCCATATTCCGACGGTCCCGAAGGTCCGCAGTAAAATATGGGACTTGGGCGTATGCCCGGAATTGAATTCTGAGGTCCCTAACCTTAGAAATTAATTTTTGAAGAAAATTGTTGTGCTGGATTTTTAAGAAAATAAAGAAATGAATTAATGTTTGAAATTGTTGGTATCGGGTACGTATTTTGGTTCCGGAGTCTGGTACAGGTTTGTTATTATGTTTAAATTCTATCTGTGAAATTTGGTGGAAATCGTAGTTCATTTGACGTGATTTGGACGTCCGTTTGAGAAAATAGTGAAATTGAAGTGTTCTTGAGAAAATTATGAGTTTTGAGGTTAAATTCGTAGTTTTAGATGTTATTTTCGTGATTTGATCGAACGAGCAAGTCCGTGTGATGTTTTTAGACTTGCGTGCATGTTTGATTTAGAGCCCCGAGGGCTCGATTGAGTTTCGGGTAGGCTTCGGGATGTTTTGAACTTCTAAAAATCTGGTGTAATAGTTGTTCTGGTGCACTAGTGCGTTCCTTTTCGCGATCGCGAAGCTTCTCCCGTGATCGCGTAGAGTAAAATGTATTGTAGGTCGTTTTGTTCTTCGCGAACGCGAAGTCATGGCGCGAACGCGAAGCACTGGTGGGATACCCTACGCAAACGCGTGCTGGCTTACGCGAACGCGATGAGTAAGTGGGCCTGGGGGAGGGGGCTCGATTTGTTCTACGCGAACGCGACCATTGGGCCTCGATCGCGATGGTCACAGGACCCAAAGCATCGCGAACGCGTTCGTTCCCACGCGAACGCGACAAGCCTATCGCGAAAACAATAATGGCATGTGAGGCGACTTAAAACAGATTGTAAAACGGGCAGCAACTATTTTCCTCATATTTTCAACTAAAAAGACCTAGAGGCGATTTTTAACCCACAAGTTCATCCCCAAAGTGTTGTAAACTATTCTCTTTCGATTACCCAATGTTTTGCATCACTTTTCAATCAAAAATCATGGGTTTTCATGGTAGAAATTGGGAGTTTGGATAGAATTAGAGAATTTTATAATAATCGAATTTTGACCTCAAATTGCAGTCGGATTTCGAAACTAATTACATATTTGGGCTCGCGGGTGAATGGGTAAAAGGAATTTGGTCCAAACCCCGAGTTTGGAACAAGCGGGCCCGGGGTTGATTTTTAACCTTTTTTGAGAAAACATAGGGAAAACATAATTTTGCATTAAAATTAGTTCCTTTAGCACTAATTAATGATATTGAACTAATTATGATTAGATACGAGTGTGTTGGAGGTGAAATCGAAAGGAAAAGTCGTAATTGAGCAGTGAGTGGCCTGCGAAATCGAGATAAGTGTTGTGTCTAACCTTAGCTTAAGGGAATAGGTATTGTGTGACTACCTGCTACTTGTTTTGTTTCTAAATACAATGTATAGGTGAGGTGACGAGTACCTATACGTTGTGGTCAGGTCATAACATGCGAGTGAAAGTTAATTCTTGTTATTTTGGTTGTTTTAAAGCCTATCATCTATGATTATTGTTGTTATGGAAATATTGGAAGGTTAGTATCCGGTTCCACCTAGATGAATAATATTGTGAACATTGAGTTGAGATTGAAATATTAAATGGTGATAGAAATTGTGATGAAATATTGATTTCTTCTGAAATTCCTCTTTATATGATATTGATGATTCTGTGATTGGTGAGGAAGAGTGTAAAGCACGAAGGGTGATGTCGTGCATGATTTATTTATACTATGAGAAAGAAAGTAAAAGCACGAAGGGTGATGACGTGTATCCTATTTATTATTTGGTGAGGCTGAGAGTAAAAACACGAATGGTGATGTCGTGCAAGTTTCCTTTCTATTTTTAATTGCTAAAATTATTGTTGATCAATGTCTAATTCTGTCTTATTGTTTTCCTCACTCCTTATGTTAAAAATTTCCCCATCGCATGCTCTCTTCCCATTAATTGTGGTTTTTAATTTCTTAATTGTTGTTCTTTCTGCTACTATGATTATATATGTCCAGGTCTTATGTGGTGTACTGTCCTAGCCTCGTCATTACTTCGCCGAGGTTAGGGTCGACACTTACCAGTACATGGGGTCGGTTGTACTGATACTGCACTTTGCACTTCTTGTGCAGATCCAAGTTTAGGTCCGAGCTGAGTTTGGGCTAGAGCTGATGCTATTCGCACAGAGACACGAGGTAGATCTGTTGGCGTCCGTAGATTCCTGGAGTCTTTTCTACATTATTTAGATTACTGTTTTATTTGATTCAAAATAATTATACATTATATCTTGAGCACATTACTTGTAGTATTCTTTAGTAGTTCGTGAATTGTGACTCCAAACCCTGGGTAGCTAGATATTAGTATTAGCTTCGAGTTTCGTTTCATTATCTCACATATTATTCTGGATTCATTTATTGGATAATTTTAGATTTAGTATTATATTTTAATTGTTTTAAATGTTGAATGCCTCTAACATTGGCTTCCCTAGCAAGTGCGGTGTTAGGCGCCATCACGATCCTGAGGGTTGGGAATTTGGGTCGTGACATGAAAAATATAATTGTATGCTAGTTCTACCTTCTCACTAGCGAGGGCTATAACTGTAGTCGGTAATCTGTAAATACAAGGTGCACCAGGTCTAACGAACCCATCGTTAGCTACGGGATCTTTCAAAGTCTCTTCCCATTTATGCTTGTCTTTATAATCAGTCACTACTCGTATAAAAATATTTATAAAACGATATTGGGGATTTCAGTTCTTATCAAATCATGTAATTTCATTCGGTGACAGTAATCATATCTCCAGTAACAGTAAAATACGTCTAGTAGCAGTGAGAATATTTAAAATAACGGTAAATCATATTAAATAAATATTTCGCTATTATATCAAGTAAAGGACATGTCCCACATGCAAAGTTAAAATAATCGATTACATATTTATATTAAAAATTATGTGTAAATCATGCAAGTTATGAAAATACAAATTACGGTAGGTTGCTACAAGTCTCTTAATGCCAACTAGCCCTAGCTCGACTTCTTATCCATCCAAATGCCAAACTTATGTGAACTCTAGAAATCAATATAAGTCTAGTGTTACCACTCGTGAACTCTATAATCTATTTCGCTTTCAGTAGAATTTTTCGCTCTATCGAGTCCATTAGATTACGTATCACTATTTTTTTTCTTAAAAAAAAACTATCCATCGCTAATTTACTCTTGCAAACATCAAATTTTTTGTATTATTCCTTTACTAAATCATACACAAAGCTTGCAGGGTTAGTAATTATATTTTCTTCTTAATATATTGTTAGAAAAACAACAAATTGATTAAGTTCTTCTAGATTATAATCTGATTTTTTTTGCTCTACTAATCCATCAATTAGCTTATGCATGTTATAAATTTGATTTTGTTCCTTAGCATCCTTGCGTCTAATTCAATTGCAATGCTCCATATAGAGTGACAATATTATCCTTTTTAATTCTACCCATGACATCTCTCATTGGTATTAATTTTCTATACCTTGTGGAATTCTTCAAACGGAAACGAGATTAAAAACGCCGCCTTCCAGACTTCTAAAAGCGGGTGGTTTTAAGTCCAGAGCGACCAGTCAATAAAGGAATGGTAGAGTAGTTGATCCCGACCCTTGCCGGTAAACCATTACCAGAAAAACGAACTCAGACGAGAAGTTCGAGTATTACCCGTAGGAACTAGTACGTATTTAAAAATTTCAAAGTTTAGTTCTGGCCTCCTCCTCCTCCTCCTCCTCCACTAGTATAGCTTCTCTTTTAGATGCGTTTTCCCCTAAAAAGTTTTTTAATTGTATTAAAATCCTATAAGTCTAAGAACTCAAATCTCTTTTTTTTGGTTTTCATTTATGCCGTAGGCTTTGACCCAACTGGTTTTTAATATTTAATTATTTATTTATTAATCTTATTTTGTATTTTACAATTAAGTTCTAGCTAAAGGACGTTCATGCCCTTATTTTAAATACGGGGTATTACATCAAGAGAAGAACTTTCGATTTCTGTTGATGTTGCAGAGTGGTACTCTCCGTTAAAGGCTATTTTGATCATAAGGTATTAGGGGAGAAAGTCTTGCTCTGATACCATGAAACTTTAGACACATAAAAGAATTGCTTTGTTCATGGAAATGTATTGTATTTATAGGAGAACAAGTATAGTCAAAGTTGATTAATCAATCCCTAATTCGTAGGAGATCCTTCAATCAAGGGATTATGTTTGAACTAGTTCCCTAGAATAATTTTTAGAAAATTTTTCTAAATATTTACTGTACAATATTTTCAGAAGCAAAATATAATCAAATCTGCCAACTCATTCTAGGAGCAGATTATGATCAATATGTCAGCTCATTCAACACATACCCTCTTTAATTTAGGCTTAATACATATATTTTCATATAAGTATTTTAACTATCATTTTCATATTATCCTATTTTTCGAATTTTATTATTACTTGTTATTTTTATTATTTCGATTATCGTTTTGCGTTATTATTTTATTGTTATTACTGTTTTTGTTTTCATTATTTTCAACATGGCTCTTTAATTCACTGCTATAGTTTTTTTTCAAACCATCTTTGAAATACTTTTTGTGAGTCGAGAATCTATTGAAAACAACCTCTCTACTTTCATAATGTAGGAATAAGATTTACGTATACACTATCGGTCTAGACTCCACTTATAAGAATATGCTGGGTGTATTGCTGCTGTTGTCGTTGTTTTAGAAATATTTTCACTGCATGCCACGTGGTAGTTTATGGGAGCCTCAGTGTAGAAGAATGGACTTCCTAGCTCAGATATGCAAAATATTTGCTCATAATTTTCGATATGTTTAAGGAATTAAGAAGGAAATTTCTTGCGTCTCTCTCTATATCCCTTACTTTATTCATGCGTTGTCTGCTTTTCTTGATAATCAGACAAAATACACTTTAATTTACTTTTCAGTTTTTCTTTCTCTTTATTTGTTTTTAGAAGTATTAGCACGTTCTTGATTTTCTTTACTATGTCGCACTTCTTGACTTGGGAGTATTAAATTAGTACACTTTGTTTCCTTTTGTCGAGGGGAGATGGACGATTCGTATAAAAGTTAGAAAGGAAACAAAGTAGGAGCGTATTAACCCAATAAGTTTATCATTAATTAACTCAAGATAAAATTATGAAATGTGCTTGTTCTCAATTTTACGTCTTCCAATTTATCATAATTTTCCTGTAATGGAAGGAAAATGAGTTCATGAAGAAAAAAAATTCCAAAACGTTTAATCTAACTAAATATGGGAAAATTAAAAAACATTTTCGGGAAATATTTTCCTTTGTACCAAACACACCCTAAATGGTATGAAATCAGGATTACATGTTTGTTAACAACTTGAAATTTGGATGGTTTTTTAATAAAAAAAGAATGTTACATGGTTGATGGTATGTCATTTTCACTCTTAGGAAATTAGAATTAACAAATTTACCCCTAATGCAAATATATGACTAATGAAAAGAATAAAATGTTTAAGTAACCAATTACTATTATACGTTGCCATTTTGTGATTTTGACCTAAATCTTTTTTCCTTTTCTATTCAAGTTTTAACCTTAATTCTTAGCCAACAAAGAGAGAAAAAAGTGAAGGAAGAATATTTTAATGCCTATAAGCATTAATCACTTCTAAAAGAAAGAATTCATAGGTAAAAGCAAGCGTGCTAGTATTTTTTATTTATTAATGTTTTATTAACGAAAACATATATTTTTTTAAATAGTTGTTTAACGACGTTTATTGAATGGGAAATCTAAATAAATTAAAATTAGAATTAGAAATATAGAGATTGTCTAGATATTCCCATACAATTTCTTTTTTTTTTTTGTCTGGAAACTTAACAATTATTCCATCAATCTGAAAAGACTTTTCTCCTCTTCATTTTGACATCTAATTGAGCAATACTTTACCCTTGTCTTTTCCTTACTCCATATTGTAATTAACTTTGTATATAGACTTTCAGAAGAAAAGTTAACTACAATTGTATTTTGTTAATTAATGTATTTGCCCCACGTTACGTTGATCTTGTTTGAAATATCTTTAGTCTTGTCGTCCATGATGCGACTTGTAAAAGCACGGATTATTAGACTAATATACAATTACGATTAGCTAATTATCCCCTTATTTTTAATTTGTTGTGTTTTCAACATTATTTTTCCTTTTCCTCGAAAGTGAGAATTTGCCAAGTTCTTTTTACAAAATTGAAATATTTCAACAATAACATATTCAGTGCTATCACGGTCCCAATTTTCTTCCGTATGATGTCATGATTGCACACAGTCTCTACAGCTAGGTAAGCCTAGCTTTAATAATAACTTGACAAAATAATTAATAAATACTAAAGCACACTAGACTGTGGGAACATGCTATTCATATAGATGATCCGGTTAATTAGCAACCAAAGATAATCTGGATTAACGAGCGTGACTATTGAACTTAATAGGATTGATAAACCAACCACAACCCTGGAATTTCCATCTCATCTGAAGTAAAATCTCGTCATAAAAAATCACATTCTTGATAAATTTGTTGTTACTTGTTCAATTTCCGCAATAGTAGATTAATAAAAAAAATATCACTCTTACATATCTTGGACAATTAATTAATTTTAGTTTACTTAGTTAACGGTCAATCTAAGTCTCTGTGGATTCGACATCCGACTTTCGAGTCACTTTATTACTTGATGACCACGAATATTTGTGTGTGTGTGTATGGTCCCAACAAGTTTTTGGCGCCATTGCTGGGGACTTAGTTTTTTATTGTTTATCTAAGTTAAGCTCTTAATTGATTTTTGTTCAAGCTTTTAATTTTCTTATTTAATTAGTTTTTTTTTCATTACTTACTTTCACATGGCATCTTGGAATGCAAAATGTTCGAATGATGGTTATTCTTATTTTGATGATCCTTGTCCATATTGTGGAGGACCCCACTGGTAAAAAAATTATCAGAATATTTTCGGGAGCGAGTTGTGCGGACAATCTCAATCCTTAGAGTGGAATAATTATAGTATGTGTGGTGGTCATGATGGCCATTGGGATAGTTGTCTTAATTATTTTCATCCTTCTCTGAGCCATTATTATGATCTTGCTAACAGTGTTTGTGAGTTTGATAGGGGCAATGAAGTGCAAGATATGGAACATGATGCATATATTAGGGATATTCTGAGGCAAGTAGTAGAGCAATAGGATGAACTAAAAAAGATATGAAAAGAATGAGGGCAACAATCACAAGAATGAAGGCCAATAATGGAAGAATTGAGTGAATAGAGCGAGTACCAGCAAGAGGAAAATTTTGAAAAAGAGGAGATTATGAGTCAAACTTGGTTGGTGGATGTCACGACCCGATTTACCCTCCGAAAGGTATCGTGACGACACCTAGTCTCTACGACTAGATAAGCCTAAATTTGCGGAAAATAAATACAATAAAATAAAGGCAGAAAGGAACATAAGTAGACATAACATAGCCGCTCGGCATGTACAACTATAACTCCCAAAACCCAAAATGTCACATTAGTCACAAGCTCTATCTCAAAATAGCTCTATACAACGTAAGGGAAATACATGAAAAATCTATCTAATTCTGGAGTGGAAGGTGACTCGAAGGACTCTGCGGACGCGGCAGAATTACCTTTCGGTCTCCTTGAAAAAGCTGCTTGAAACCCTAGCCACGAAACTGGGTTCTGGTACCTGGATCTGCACACGAAAAATATGTACAGGAAAGGGCATGAGTACACCACAATTGGTACCCAGTAAGTGCCAAGCCTAACCCCAGTCAAGTAGTGGCGATGTCAGGTTAAGGCTCTACTGGATTTTTAAAAGTAACAGTTTAAAATATTATAGAGAGATATAAAAAGCTAAGGTAAACAGTAGAAACAAATAAGCTGAAAGTAAAACAGCAACAGGGAGCCCTTGGCTCAGCACAAAGTGTCACATGGTGGAGTCTCCCGGGAAACGTCCCGTAGTTCCAAATGTAAAGATGCAGTACAGGGGGAAAGCTTCTGGAATACGTCCGTAGTCCC
Organism: Nicotiana undulata; assembly: GCA_005239495.1. Taxonomy (NCBI): domain Eukaryota; kingdom Viridiplantae; phylum Streptophyta; class Magnoliopsida; order Solanales; family Solanaceae; genus Nicotiana; species Nicotiana undulata. The sequence continues at coordinate 5,060 of ML281240.1, read as the reverse complement.
AATTTAAATATGCAGTACAGGGAAAAAGCTCCCGGAATACGTCAGTAGTCCCAATTTAAATATGCAGTACAGGGAAAAAGCTCCTGGAATACGTCTGTAGTCCAAATTTAAATATGCTATGCGATTGAATGCCGTATGTGGTGTATTTAAACAGCTCAGGAAAAGATTCACAGACAAGAACAAGATAAAGACTAACTAACATGGTACACATTGTATCAAATAGGTAATTTAGGTAAAACAGGTAGGCATGCTTCTTCCTAATCTAAACTGCAAAAGTAGCATATTGAACAGTGAAATATGAGTAAAATGATTTATGGCATGGATAGAAAAAATGGAATTAAGCAACAATGGCCCGTGTACACAATCGTCACCTCACGTACATGGCGCCCATATAAAAATTAGTATCAAAACAAACTAAGGGGAAGTCCCCAACACATAGTTAGGCAAGTCACTTACCTCGACTGCTCTACTCAACTCAAAACCACGCTCTTGCCACGAGTATCCGACTCCGAATGTCCCAAATCCATTCAATTCGATTGCACAATGTAAATATCACTATAAGGAATCAATATAGCTAAATAGTTCGAAGCTAATACGCGAAATTAGGAAAATTGCCCAAGAAGTCCCCCAGGGCCATGTCTCGGAATCGGGTAAAAATTATAAATTCCGAACAATCATTCACTCACGAGTCTAACCATATAAGAATTACTCAAATCGGATATCAAAATCCCGATCAAAACTCAAAATTTTGGCCTAGGAACTTTATTCAATTTTTTCCCAATTTTCACCATAAATTCGAATTTAGAGGGTAGATTTAAGAGCATAAACATGGAAATTAGTCTAAACCGAGTAGGAATCACTTACCTAAATTGTCCAGGTGAAAATCTTCCCAAAAATCGCACTTTCCCGAGCTCCCAAGTTCAAAATATGAAAAATGGTTCAAACCCTCGATTTTGGGTCTTTTATGTTCTGCCCAGTTCTTCTTCAGTGCGATCGCGTACCTCCAGTCACGATCGCGAAGGGTAACCAACACACGCCTAATTTTTCCTCTACGCGAACGCAGGGCTCTGCTCGCGAATGCGTACCTCAACTTACTCAGACCTACGCGATCACGGTTGGCTTCACGCGACCGCGTAGAGTAACACTCAAATCCCTGCTGCCTAAACTCTTCTACGCGAACGCAAAAATGCCCACGCGAACGCAGTGGCTGAGTTGCCCAAACAATCTGATCGCAAACCTCCTTATGCAATCGCAGAGAACAAAATTCCTGCCTGCCTCCACTTGCACTACGCGATGGCGGATACTCTCATGTGATCGCGGATACTCTCACGCGATTGCAGTGAAGGAAAAGCTGCTGCAATGAAACCAGAAAACCAACAAAACACATAAGGTTAAAAATGCCTGTTGGAGCATCCGAAACACACCTGAGGCCCCCGGGACCTAAACCAAACTTACCAACTAGTCCTAATATCTCATTCAAACTTAGTCGAGCCTTTAAAACACATCCCGTAACATCAAAATCACCAATTATACATGGATCCAAGCCTAAGAACTTATGAAATTTCCAAAATCCACAACTGATGCCGAAACACGTCAAAACTAGTTCGAATGACCTCAAATTTTACACACAGGTCATAAATGACACTATGGACCTACAGTGACTCCCGTAATTCCATTCCGATCCCGATATCAAAATTTCACTTATCGGCCAAAATCGCCGAAATTCTAACTTTCGCCAATTCAGGGCTAAATATACTACAGACCTCGAAAACACATCCCGAACATGCTTCTAACCTCGAAATCACCCAACGGAGCTAACAGAGTTGACGAAATTCCATTCTGGATCCGTCTTCACACAGTTTCAACTATTGTCCGATTTCTAAAGCTTAAACTCACATATAAGGACTATGTGTCTAAAAACTCTCCGAAATTCACCACTAAATGTTCCGACAAGTCTCAAAATTAGAAATAGACATGGGAAAAATAGTTATTAGGGGATCGGGGCATTATCTCTCAAAACGACCGACCGGGTCGTTATAGTGGAACAAGCTGAAAGATTAGAAATATATGAAGCTCAATGTGAGAAAATTACATATGGGATCAAGGATTTAATAGAAGGACGAGCTGAACTGGGATAAGAGATGCACCATAGGCTAGCCCGTAGTGTACTACACTACTAACTGATCTCATTCAGTCTAGGATCATGTAGGACTTTCATTGGTTATAATGTAGGTTGCGGGTCGAGTGGGATGCATTTGGATATAAGTGGCTACACCTCTAAGCACTTTAATACACAAACATTGTTCGTCCTCGAGAAATCAAACTACACTTGTGGACACAACCTATTAAGAAATCCTCCTAACTCATCACACCAAGAATCTTTAAAATAGACCAAGCACAAGGGTGTAACATCTTCACCTCAAGATTTGTCACACAAGTAGCATGCATATTTCCCAATTCACTCACTTACTCTAACATAAAGGTCAATGATATTACCTTTCCTTCATGAATCAAGTGCCCGCACACAATAAAAGAGAGTATTCCAACACACAATAAAATTTAAGAACAATTAGAAACTCAAGATAGAAAGAATTCACTCACTCTAAAAAATAACATTCATATGCTACAAAAGATGCACCATCGGCTTGCTCGTAATGTACTACTCTACTAATCGAGCTCATTCAGTCTAGGATCGAGTAAGACTTTCATTTGTTGTAATGTAGGCTGCGGGTCGGGTGGGATACATTTGTTTTTTTTTCGTTTTTTTTTTAAACGAAAATGCTACACAACTACAAAATCACAAATAAGAAGTTAACCTTTTTTTTCTTACATCATACTAATCATCTAGAGAATTCTCCCACCCCACACTTAAAAGAGTGCAATGTCCCTAATGCACAATTAAATCAAAACAATAATGAGGGTGGGCAAGAAACTCCCTGAGAGGCCAAAGGCCGAAGCAAAAGCGGCTCACGGGTACTCAGACTTCCCCCGGGCATGATCCTTTGTGTGGGTACCCCACACTTAGTTCTCACCATCTAGCTTGATTTTGTACTCTTCCAATGGCTTTGCTTCATATGCTTATAATCCTACATAACAAAAAATAAAAACTACAACAACAATAAGATAAATAAAATAAAATAAAGCAATAAAGATGGGTTGCCTTCCAACAAGCGCCTGATTTAACGTCTCGACACGATTTGAACCACTTTTTGCCTCCATATAGAACTTATGAATTGAGCCCCTAATAGGTCATATAGTATGTGGCTATTATCCTTTGGTGGGGCTATAAGCATAACCGGACCAAGTGATAAATTTTGCACTCTACACTTCTTGTCCTTTAGATGAGGTATGTAATTATGTCTATGTGGCACAATAAATTCTAGAATTTAAACTCCTTGTTCCTAGTCTGTTGTCTCCTTCAAAGGCTCGAATAACTCAATTCCCATATCATCATCCAAACACAATGTTGAAAAATGGATGAAATGAGGACCAATGCGCCCTAACTCTAGAATTGCTTCACTATTTACATCCTCATATGTACACACATTAGAGTCTTCAATTATAATATTATCTACTTCCTAACATGACTCTGAAGTGCTTTCTTCAACATGGACATCATCAATTAAAATATGGTCTAATGCTAGGTATTCTCGTTTTAGCTCCTCAATTTGGCGTATAAGCTCATTTTCAGTTTCACAAAACTCAGAACTATTTTGTTGGGAGTTAGACGCATCATACTTTGCAATCAATTGATCTCCCAAGTTGTGAATAACAGTGCCAAATTTTTCAATCTCTTGTACCAGTTCAACTCTTCCTTCCATTAAGTCTTTTATCCCTTCTGTAATTTTCTCACGTTGAGCCTCATATATTTTCAATCTTTCAGCTTGTTCCACCAGCTAAGTTTGACTCAAAATCTCCTCTTTTTCAAAAAATTTCTCTTGCTGGTACTCGCTCTCTTCATTTAATTCTTCCATATTGGCTTTCATTCCTGTGATTGATGCCCTCATTCTTTTCATATCTTTTTTGAGTTCATCATGTTGCTCTGCTACTTGCCTCAACATATCTCTAATATATGCATCATGTTTCATATCCTGCACTTCATTGCCCCTGTCAAACTCACAATCACTATTAGAAAGATCACAATAAGGGCTTAGAGAAGAATGAAAAGAATTTGTACACACAATAAGGGTACCTAATGAGTGATGCCCGCATGGCTTATGCTGAGTGATTGTGAGGTTGCCTGATGGGCAGAGTGACTGTGAAGTTGCCTGATGGGCAGAGTGACTGTGAGGTTGCCTAATGGGAAGAGTGACGGTGAGGTTGTCTGATGGGCAGAGTGACTGTGAGGTTGCTTGATGGGCAGAGTGATTGTGAGGTTGCCTGATGGGCTAATACTGAAAGAAATTGTTACGAGAAATGATTATGGCCCGATGGGCAGATTTATGATGATTTTTACTGAGTTTTCAAACTATGATTTACTTTGATTTTCAAACTGGCTTTTATTGAGAGTTTTACTGAGATATACTGAAATTATACTTAGTTCAAAGGATTTCTGGAAATTGGTTTTTGAACTTATGTATTGATGAATACTTATGGTGATTTGGTGATTTACTGTTTTTTTGTGTGAATTGGTGTATCTGTAATGTGTGTTTTATAATTCTCAGACTGTGATTTATTTTCATTACTACTGAGTTGGCGTACTCATCATTACTCCCTGCGCCTCTGTGTGCAGATCCAGGTTGTCACGCCCCAAACTAGNCAAAATAATAAAGTACTAGCTGGCCGACGAGGCTGCGACTGAATACATACATGCCTACACACATATATATACATGCCAAGCCTATGGGCTGGAGACTGAAAACTGCTTAAAGAAACCAAGAATATGTGTCCACAATAGCCTCTAAGAGTGTCATAAGCGTTGTCGGGACGAGGCCCCGACTACACCCAAATTGTACAACAAAAATAACCATCCTATGAAAGCTCCAGGAAGAGGCGGGGCTTAACAACTCACAGCTGAACCCCGAAATCCTAGCGGAGGGGTCGATCAGAGTCCCTACCTG
>ML281239.1:749-60675 GCA_005239495.1 Nicotiana undulata | reverse complement strand
TGAAGATTTTTACTGAGTTTTCGAACTATGATTTACTTCGTCTTCAAACTGGTTTTTACTGAAAATTTTATTGAGTTACACCGATATTGTACTTGTTTCCAAAGGATTTCTGAAAACTGATTTCGAAATTATTATTTGATGAATACTACATGGTGACTAGGTGTTTTACTGGTTATGTGGAATTGTGTACATGTGCTGTGTGTTTATATTACTCAGACTGTGATTTATTTTCATTACTACTGAGTTGGCGTACTCATAAAGACTCCCAGTGCTTTTGTGCACAGATCCAGGTACTAGTTCGCAGCAGTAACTGACGCAGTTTGGTAGCAGCATTTTCACGGGATTTCGAGGTAGCTGTCCAGCGTCCATAGCTTCTCCATTTCCCTTCCCTATTTAGTCTTCGCATTTGATTCAGAGACATATATTATAGTTTTAGCATAGTTAGATTTTTTATTCTTAGATGCTCATGACTATTGACTCCAGTTCTTGGGAGGTTGTTTAGAATATTATGGGGACGCTAAGACTTAATTATATCATTTATGCTATGGTTGTTTGCTTATTATTTAATTGTGAACTATTTTAATTGAACAAAAGCGTAGCAATGTGATGGTTGGCTAGCCTAGTTCCACGATAGGCGCCATCACGGCATGTTAGGATTTGGGGTCGTGACAGGGACGTCACACAATGCGATCGCGGGTCGAAGGAATGCGATCGCGGAAGGGACCTGGACAGACCTCTGCGATCGCGGAGCAAGGGCTGCGATCGCAGAGAAGAAAACACCAGACACCAGAAACCTGCAACATCACACCAGAGTTTTTGACTCTTTGACACCCCGTTAGCTACCCGAAACTCACCCGAGCCCTCGGGCCTCAAAACCAAAAGCACACACGACTCCCAAAACATCTTACGAACTTATTCAAGCATTTAAATCACCAAAATATCATCAAGAACATCGAATCAAACCTCACAGCTCTTAGAATTTTTCTCAAACTTCATAAACTTCTAAATTTCCCATTTTTAATCCGAATCACGTCGTTTCAAGTCCGTTTCACACCAAATTTCACATATAAGACCTAACATATAATAAACCTGTTCCGGGCTCCGGAACCTTAATACGGGCCCGGTAACACGGTTTTCACTTGATAATTCATTTTCAAACTTATTATTTCCAGAAAACAATTTCCTTTAAAAATTCATTTCTCGGGCTTGGGACCTCGGAATTCGATTCCGGGCATACGCCCAAGTCCCACATTTTCCTACGGACCCTCCGGGACCGTCACATCACGGGTCCGGATCCGTTTACCAAAAATGTTGACCAAAGTCAACTTTATTCATTTAATTATCATAAATTCTATTTTTTATCCAATTTCAATATAACGGCTTCCCGGCTACACGCCCGGGCTGCGCACGCATATCGAGGTGAGATTAACGGAGGCTTTCGGGGCCTCGGAACACAGATTTAGCTAGGATTTCTTAGGATGACCCTTTTGGGTCATCACATATCGTGACCACGACCACGATAATTCATTAATTGTGCTTAAAATAAACTACGGTGTTCGAAAGATGTCTCACACACAGCTTAGTCTCAAATGTGGTAAATACGAACCAATGACTTCATTTCTCAATCACAGGAAAGTAAATCACAAATGATTCACCCGTTGAAATTGTCACTGGTCTACAAAGCTACAATAGTAATGCAACGAAAAGTTTATACATTCTTAATGCTTTGTGTAATTATAGTTGCACAGCTTCTTTATCTCTATTATTTGTTTGAAATTGTGTATAAGCTAGAAAGATTTTCCGCATCCCATTTACTCACTGCAGTATAAGAATCTAAGATGTGACAAATAAAAAGGAACATACAAACTCACCTTGACGGAAGCTTAGAAAGCACAACACAATAATATTAGCAACAAATAATAATAGTTTAGAAAATTTTCTTTCTCAAATAAAAAAAAGATAAAATAGATATAAGAAGATAATTCAAGCAACCTCGATTGATTGCATACGTTGATGTCTAATTTCCATCATCTTCATACAAATTAAACTAATACAAAAATGATCCAGAACATTAGCGAGAAGAACAAAATCGACAAGGTAAATGAACCTTTGTATTAATGAGGCAAAGCCAGAATCAGAATTTTGGCTAGAACAACGACCAGATCTAAAGACGACCTTGCCGGAACCTCAAAACCTCGCCGAAAAACTCAAAACCCAAAACGAAGCTACTGTTCACTCGATTTGTTAGACTAAAATTCATCGCTTCCCTCTTACTCTCGTTCTCCTGCTGTTTGCAGAATGTATCAAGAAAAAAAGTCTGAAATGTCCAAAACAACAAATGTGAACCTCTGTCTTGAAATTGAAGACCAAAATCGAGTAAGAGTTGGTCGGATGCAGTCAGCTCTCTCTCTCTTATGGTCTTTGAATTTTAACTTGAAGAGATTTTTAATTTTTGATCAAGATTTGAAGGAAGAGGGGTGAGTCTTTGGAGATTGTTTTCAGAGGTGTTGCGGTTGTTGTTCTTACGGGTATTTTTAGTGAGGAAATGATTGATGGTTGTATGTGTTGGTAAGGGAGGGGGTCCTTGATTTTGTGTTTATTTTTTCTATATGATTAGGTCTAGGTCTAGATTTTAGGAAAGTGAGGTTTTTAAAAGAGGGGGTGTTTTGTTGGGCCTGGGATTTTAGGCCCTAAAATTGGGTCAATTTGAAATAGAAGGCCAAATTATTCTTTCAAAACGGTCACCCTACTACTAATTGAATTTATTTTGCAAAAAGACTAGTTGGCATTTTAACTAATTAATTAGGCTAATTGATTAAGGCTAATGACTATTTTTGTGAATTTTTATATATTAATTTATTAATTAAAGAGTGATTAATTCCTAAAGATGCAAATTAAACCTAAGATGACATGAAATAAAAATGTGATAATTTTTATGATTTTTCTATAATTGTAAAGTATTAAACATGCATGAAATGCAACTAAATAAAAAAACTCCTAAAATTCATAAAATTTATTTTTTGGATTAGTTTTATGAGTAATTTCCATGCGGGGCAAATATTGGGTGCTCACAGCAATGCCTTAGTAGTGTCGGCAGCCAGGTCTAGCTCCTCAGACTGGCCAGCTGGTGCCACTAGTGTTGAAGGTGCTACTGGATCTCATGGTGCTGCTAGATCTATGCCCATCAGCATATCAAATGGAAGGCCCCCAGCGGTTGCTATCTTGGTCACCTCTCTACTCGACCTGCCTACTGCTTTCTTGGATGCTTGAGATTTCTTCATCTTCTTTACCTGCTTCCCAAGCTCCTCAATTACTGCTCCATGTGCCACCAAAGTGTCCATGATGGTATGCTGGTTCTCCAAGATCTTCTTCAATGTATCCTCCATTGTCGGAGGAATCTGGGGTGCCGGGGTGGATGACTGTGCTGCAAAAGCACTAGATATGTCAGTTAGCTTTATTATGGTTGTCTGCATCAAGTTGTTGAGGCTCGCTAGTGTCTGGGAGACTCATAGCGCAGATAGTGGCTGAGTGGGCATGAGCATCGGCTTCAAAGCCGATACAGAAGGCACCGATACTGAAGGACCTGGAGTAGGAGGTGGAGGCGTAGCTGCGGCAGCATCAGAAGGATCTGCGGAAGTAGATGGCATGTCAACTGTCTCAGCAGCTACCATGGAAAGCTCTTCATACTCGCCTGCAGTAGTAGATGATTGACCCATTTTCTTTGGGCTTTCACCACCCATCAAAGAGTATCATGAGATGGGTTTCTTCGCCCGCACTTTGGTATCAAAACCCCTCGGCTCCACACCCGCATCCGTAAGGTACTCAGGGATAGTGTTGGGATACGGGTAGGAGGTGTCACCTTGCCTGGCGACCACAGACATGTTGGCTGACATCACGGCACCCACATTGATTGGGTACTCGACCATGATTTATGCAACTAGCACTGCCCACTGAATTGGAAGATTCGTTTCATTTTGGCATGGGTCTAGTCTTCTACACATGAATGTCTGCCATCCCTTTTTCTCAAAGTTTAGGGTGTTCTGCTAAATAGGAACCCTTGGTATGATCCACAGTGGTGGTGGTCTCGGAGCTGCCAGAATCACAGCTAGCCATGGACGAGCTACATCGCCCATAGCCAGCTTTTCCAAATATTGCACCGACTCAACATCCTCCAGTCCCAAGTATGTGTTCAAAGTGCTCTAGTCAAACCTCGCTTTCAAATTCCTCACTTTCATCATTTTGGTCCCCTTCTTTATGCGCGCCACATTGGTGTAAAATTCCTGGACAAAGTACTCTTTGGCATCAACCACATCTTAAGTGAACCATGTCCACCTTCCCCTCTCTCTGAATCTCCTCAACACTGCTGGGTTATATTTCTCAAGGTCTTTCAACATGAATTGACGCTCAAGAGTGAGCGATCTCGATGGCCACCACTCTTGGAACCTATTGAATGACGTTAAGCTGACGAATCTATCTTCCAAAACTTCTTTCTTCTTCGTCTTCTCAAGGCCGGCAACTCTGGTATCACCCAATCGGCCATCATCCGGGATATCATCCACATCTACTGTAGTACTTGGTGTGTCGGGGCCATGTGTAGATGAAGGCTCTGAAGCCTGATTGTTTCCTTCCGACCCCTCAGAAGTACCCTCATAAAAGGTAGGCTCATTTCTCATTTGGTATCTGTCCTAAGGCAGTTGTGGATGTGATTGTACAACAAGTTGTTCTTGCATTGAATTTCCCTCCGAGGCTTCCCTAGATGGGGCATATGAACTTGATTAGGAGGGTTCTGGATGTCTACCTCAGCCTGTTGCGGGCTTTTTTCCTATTACTCTTTGGGGGCCGAGGGTAAAATGCTTTTGGCTCTGCCTCTGGAAGGCTCACCTCTCCCTTTATACGTGTCACCACGACCACGTGATCTCACCATATTCCGCACAAAACAACAACAAGAGTTAGCTCTAGTTCAAGTGGAGATGAGCATAAAATTGTAGACGATAACATGTTACAGGGTGGGGAAGTGCGGTCCGCACAATTACAAGTGCGTCTGCAGGCCTGGTTGTGTGGACAGCACAATTTGCAAGTGCGGCCGCAAGGATGAAACTACGGTCTGCACAATTTTTAGTGCAACCACACATCTGAAGTGCGGACCGCACATTTTTTAGTGTGGCCGCACATTAAAGTCCTTAAAATTGGCAACTCTCTGATGACAGAGTATGCCCCGATCTGCAGCTGCGCACACTTTTCTGCGGCCGCGATTGAATTTCTACGGACCACACAATTTCAAGTGTGGTCCGCACTTTTGCCTAACCAAGTGCCCTAAGCATGCTATTTTACGGACCGCACAATTCCTTGTGCGGCCACACATTTTAAAATTAGAACGGGCACAGTCCTTTAGGGATTCCATTTTTATGCACAAATCAGACATGGTAGAAGCAATTAATATGATAAACTAAATACCCATTCCCCAAATAGCAACTATGAGTTCACATAAAACAAATTACACCCCACGTATACATGAAATTGACAAATGGTCCTAAATAATTAATAAATTCTAAGCTAACTAAGAAAATTAAAAAAAAATCTAGATATGTTTTGAATATACCAATGATGAAGTGGTGTTAAGGATTGATCTAAGATGCTCAATTAAGTGGAAGGTGATTGATTCAGTAATGTGCAGAATTTTAGCGTTTATGTTGAGTTTTCAGAGAATGGAAAGCTTGAACAGTAGCCTTAGGGCTACTATTTATACTATCTGAAGTGGCTGAGGGTTCAAGAGTCTCAGTTTCGCTCAGTTGATATGCGGTTTGCGGATTTTGGTGTGCGACCACAAATTTTGGTGCGTACCGTAGATTTCCTTGTGCCGTCGCACTTTGGCCATTTTTTTGACAGACAAACTTCAGAGAGTTTGAAATTTTTCCATCTCAACTTGTGTGGTCAGCACAAGAATTGTGCAGCTGCAGTTGCCTTTTGTTGTAGCATTCGAAATTGTGTGGTCCGCACAAAACATGTGCAGTCAGCACTTTTTCCATACTTAGCTAATTTCCTGAGCCTAGTTCCTGTAAAGCACAGACATTCCTGCAGCACACTTCAAATCCAGTTAGCAGAAAATAAGACCTATTTAAAAATAAAAAATAAAAAAAAGAAACATGGGTTGCCTCCCAAGAAGCGCATGATTTAACGTTGCAGCGCGACGCAAATTGCCATCACTGCCACCACGTGGCCATCATCAGCTTGTCCCAAGTAATGCTTCACCCGGTGAACATTGACTCGAAATACCTCATCATTTTTCTTTTTCAAGTCCAATGCAACAAAAGGTGTCACACCCACAATTTAAAAGGGACCGCTCCATTTGGATTTTAGCTTTCCGGGATACATCCTCAATCGTGAGTTGAACAGCAAACAAGATCCCCCACCTTGAATTCTCTATTTCGGATGTATTTGTCATGAAGGTACTTCATTCTTTATTTATACAAGGACGAACTTGCATATGCATGGTACCGAAATTCATCTAGTCCATTCAAATGTGTAACCCGCAAGGTGGAAGCTGCATCCCAATCAAGATTTAACTTCTTCAAAGCCCACATGTCCTTGTGCTCAAGTTTCACCAGAAGATCACAAGTGATAACTAGGGATTTTTACCTACTATTTACTCTATTTTGCTTAGGTTTTGAGGCAAAAATGCACTAAGGTACTTCCGAAAACTAACGCTAGATGCTTGCACAGCCCATGAACCCAGCAAAAGCGCTGACAACGCTCTTATTTTGCTGCAGCGGAAGACATTCCGTTGTAGCAGAGTTCTAACGGCGGTCGTGGATTGAAGTTCAGAGAGATGTGTTTTGGAGCTTTTGGAATCGCTGACAGCGCCGAAAATTCCGTTGCAGTGCTTTCCTATCCGTTGGAGCACTCAATAATCCACTGGGAGCGGAATACTAACTTCAGAGAGTTTCCAAAAGAGGCCCTTCACAAGAGCGCAGTCAGCGATAATATTCCGTTGCCATGCTTTCTTATTCCGCTGAGGCGCTCAAGATTCCGCTGGGAGCGAAAATGTGGTTCATAGAAGTGCCAGATCAAGAACCGCGGTCTGCGCTTAATATTTCGCGACCACGGAAGTTATTCCGCTGGGGCGTTCAGTTTTTTGCTGATAGCGGAATCTCCGTAGGGGCAATTTTGTCTAGTATTTTTAGTTGTGTATAAATACTTCTTTTTCACATTTTTAGGTTATCAGATATTGTGAGGAGCTCGTGAATAGTATCTTTTTACCTTTTTGAGTAATTTTAGCATAGATTCTACTCTTAATCTTAGATTTTATCTTTGTAATCAACATTTATGGCTTTAATTTCATCTTCTACTTTGATTTCTTCCATGAATATGAGTAGCTAGACCCATAAGCTAGGGTTGTGACCCAACCCTAGTGTGGGTATCTAATGTGTCTTCAATTTTAGCGTTTATTTGTGATTGGGTATGTGATATTTGGTCTATTTCATGATTAATTCATTGAAGTAGTGGTTGCAAACACTGATTCAATCCTTTTTTACTAGGGTTATTCTTGAGAAAGATGACCCAAGTCTAGGTAAAGTAGGCTAACAAGGAATGGGGTGAACTCAAGAGATTGATAGCCCCAATTAAAGGGTAGAAACTAGAGATAGTAATACCCGACTTGAGCCATTTCATTTGCTTTGTTGAAACACCCAATTAGGCTTGAGGAAGCCAATTCGCGCAAAGTCGCCCAAACTACCAAGAGGTATTGGGTGAGTAATTTAGTGTGAGGTTATATCACATGCTCATGATCCACAAGTTTATCCTAGATTTTAGACCCCGTTAGACACTCTCCTAGGGGTAAGTTGCATCCCTAGTGACCTTAAATACTTGATAAAAACCCACAAAAATATTATAACTAGTTTGATAGTAGTAATATTTAGTATTAAACTTAGTATAGAAGCAAAACAACCCATGTTTAGAAGAGTAATTAAGAACAATACACACTTTTAAATCGGGTAGAAACTCGACTCCAACTATATAACTCCCTGTGGATTTCGATCTCGATCCTATCGGGTAAAAGCTACATCGACCTTGCCTTGCCATTCTATAGTGGTATAGGTGGGCCTCGACCAACAAGCTTTGCCAAACACCAACCGGTATAGAGACATCCTGGTAGGCGTTTTAAAAGCATTCCTATAAGCCCATAGTGCATCATCAAGCGTCTTTGACCAATCCGTCCGGTTAGCATTCACTGCTTTGGATAAAATACTCTTTATCTCGCGGTTGGATACTTCCACTTGTCCGCTTTCTTGAGGGTGATAAGGAGTCGCAACTTTATGAGTAATACCATACTTGCTAAGCAAGGTGTCGAAAGATTTGTTGCAAAAATGCAACCCCCCATCGCTTATGATAGCCCGTGGAGTACCAAACCTTGTGAAGATGTTCTTTTTAAAATATTCCACCACACTTCTTGCTTCGTTGTTGGGTAGAGCAACGGCCTCAACCCATTTTGACACATAATCAACCGCTACCAAAATGTAGGTGTTACCACATGAGCTTACAAAAGGTCCCACGAAGTCAATACCCCACACATCAAAAATATCAATCTCCAAGATGGTGGTTAGGGGAATTTCATTTTTCTTTGAGATTCCCCCGACCATTTTGCATTCATCACAACGCTTGACTAGATCGCTTGCATCCTCAATCACCCCCAACAGTCTCTTCACTGTATGATCAGCCATTTGTAATCTCATAGATGTGGGTCTTGGTTGCCCAATTACCAATGTCTTGTAAACCAAATGGGGCATCAAGTTGATATTCGCCCCAAGATCATAAAGAGCCTTTGCAAATTCAGCACTTCCAATGGTACAAGGAATAGTAAAAGCACCGGGATCTTCCAACTTTGGAGCCATCGAATGCACAATTACACTCACCAGGTGAGTGACTTTGATAGTTTCAGAATTCATCGATCTCATCTTTGTCACCGAGTCTTTCATAAACTTAGCATATCCGGGCATTTGCTCCAAATCTTCAACAAAGGCACATTTATAGAGAGACTCTTCATAATATCAATGAACTTCTTGAATTGATTCTCGCTATTTTTCTTGGCAAGCCTTTGAGGATAGAGAGGAGGTGGCTTAGGCAATGGTGCCTTATCTCTTTGACCTATCAGTTCCGATATATCACTCACATGATCCCTAGACGGGTTTACATCCTCTTGAGTCTCTTCCACTGTGTCATCAGTATCAATCTGCACTTAGTCATTTGCTTGCACAACATTGTTGGGGATCTCTTCTTTTTCTACCACTTGCTCATTATCCACAAGTTGCCTTTGACTTGAGGTTGGTGCATTCCCACCTTTTCCACTTCTTGTAGTAACAACCATGGCATTCCCCGTAGTGTTCCCACCCTTCGGGTTCACCACCATATCACTTGGTAGTGCCACTTTAGGACGCGAATTCAAAGCTTGAGAGATTTGACCCATTTTCACATCTATGTTATGGATTCATGTATTGTGTGAAGCAAGTTGGGCATCAGAATCAGCATTCTTCTCCATCATTTCCTTGAACATGTTTTCCATACGACCCATTTCATTGATGGAGGAGCTCGGACCAAGAGAAGGATAAGGAGGTGGGTTGCTCGATTGTTGGTACATCGGGGGTCTTTGAAAACCTTACCCTAAATTCCTTGATTGTTGTTTCATCCTCCTTGGCCCTTGCCTCCCAATTGCCTTGATTGTTATTATTTTGCCAATTCTCTTGGTTGTTGATTCCATTCCAATTGCCTTGATTGTTCTCACCATTCCAATTACCGTGGTTGCTAGAATTCCAATTGACTTGATTGTTCGAAGGTCTCCATTGTTGTTGACTAGGGACTTGGTAGTTGATTCTTTTCCTTTGAAAGTTGTTCACATATTGGATCTCTTCATCTTGATCATTGTAAGAATCTCCTTGATCATATCCACTATCATCTTGCGCCAAATTGTCCACTTTGTATTGCACTTGTAGACTTCTTTTTCTTCCCTTGTTTACCATCATATTGACTCCCCCCATAGCGTTGACTTGCCTCGAGTTTAGCACTTGTTTAAGTCGAGCCGTTTCCAATTGGTTCATGGTGGTTGTCAACTCGGCTATGGCTTTCCCATGGTCATGTAACTCTTTATAAAGAAGAATCACATTTGGATCACATTGTGGAACATTGGCTCAAGATTTCCACGTCAATGAAGTATCTTCCATCTTATCCAAAATATCACACGCCTCCGCATAAGGCATAGTCATGAAGTTTTCACCGGCAAGTTGATTCACTACACATTGGTTGGTGGTATTGATCTCCTGATAGAAAGTTTATTGAATCATGTTCTCAATTATATCATTGTTGGGACACTCTTTTATCATTGTTCTATATCTTTCCCATATCTCGTGTAGTGGTTCATTAGGCTCTTGCTTGAATGCTAGAATTTCATCCCGAAGAATAGCCATGTGCCCGGGAGAGAAGTACTTTGAAATGAATTTCTACGCAAGTTCATCCCACGTCCAAATGGAATGATTTGGCAAATGTTCCAACCAAGCTAAATATTTCCCCCATAGAGTGAAGGGAAAAAGCCTTAGCCTCAAAACATCCTTGGAGACATTTGTTTGTTTTCTTCCCCAACACGTATCAATGAACCCTTTCAAATGTTTATATGCATTTTGATCTGTGCACCGGTGAAGAACGCTCGTTGCTCGAGAAAAGTGAGCATCACGTTGGTTATTTGAAAGTTGCTCGCCCTAATACTGGGTTGGACTATAGCACTTGCATACCCTTTATTCGGCAACACTCGGTGTGGAGCCGCTCGTGGTGGAGGTGGGGGTGGAACGGGAACATTGTCATGAGGCAATCGGCCTCGTCTATTGGCTTGAGGTTCAAGAGGGACCTCATCCATCGCATCATCTCAACGTCCACATTCTCCACGACTATGTTTCCGAGCAAATACAATTGCGGCCGCATAACTGATCTTCTGCAGCCGCACAATAATTGTGCGATCCACACTTTCATGGAACTTGAAATGCATGTTCTCTGAACCTTCAACCTTTCCTTGCTTCTGAGGCCGCACATTTCATGTTCGGATCGCACATCTAACAGGTCTCCATTGGATTTTCTTCACAATCTACGGTCCGCACTTTAGAGCTTCTGTGCATGTTTTTGTCCTTGGTTCAAATTACTGCTTCTTGAGTTGGATTTCATCTTTGAGGCTCATTTTCCACCATTCCTGCAATTAAGCATTTATCAGTTTTCGGGAACACAATTAAACACTTTTGGACTAAAACGAAAGTAAAAATGAGCTACTAAGTAGTCAAAATCCCCACTCGTCACTCATGATGCACTTCATAGAGTCGCAGATGAAATGTAAGAGGTGAGGAAACAACTCTTGAAGGTGACGTTCAAGTATTTGAGGAAGTTCAATGTGTTGAACAACAAGTTGAAGCGAAATTTTCTAGTGTTGATAGACTGAGCAAAGTTGCTGGATATGATGAACAGTTATCAACTGAGAATGTAGGAAGCAAGAAAGGTGCATATGATGAAGTTGTCGATACTGAAGAACATGTACCGACTTGTGCTTTGGGTACTCTCATTGCAAAAGGCAATGTGTTAGTGGATACAGATCATGAATGTGTTGGTACTGAAGAACACATACCGAGTGATGTGGGTACTCCTATTGGGAAAGGCAATGCGTTTGTGGAAGCATTAGCTATTTGCCAAGAACTTTTACATGCAGAGACACAGGAAGTTGTCACTATAGGTGTAAATATTTTCTATGTTATTGTATTTTTTCGATGATAAAATGGCAATTCTTGAAGGTTGAATAAGTTGTTAGAAAATGTATACATGTTCTGAGTTCTTCATCTAAAATTACAATCATCCCTTTACTTGTATTTAGTTTGATATCAAACCATATTTGTAGTGAATATTTGGTTGAATCAAAATATGTAACTTCACTAATTTTCTTCAGGAAAGTATTGAATGATACTTGTTTATTAAGCAGAACAAGTTTTGCATCATGATCCAAGTATTTGTAATCAAAAGTCTACCTCCAATTGAAAGTGTCACGACCCACAACCAACCCGATCATGATGGCGCCTATCGTGGAACTAGGAAAGCCAACTCACTCTCAAACAACTCTAACTTTCATAAAAATCAGATAAAACCCTTTTTCAAACTGAAATTTCTAAAATAAAGAGTTAAATTCAAAAAATAAATTACGGAAAAATAAACCCCAACCCAACATTGGGTGTCACTAAATCATGAGTCAATACTATCATAGTGTTGAAATTTAGTAAGACAACATTGTCTGGAAATAGTCAAAATACACAAAAGGAAGATAAGGAAGGAGAAAGACGGGATTGCGATCGCCAAGTAGCTACCTCGCTATCTCCAAATGATGATTCGCAACAGAAGTGGTCAACAGCCGCTACCGTGGCTTGATATACCTAGATATGCACACAAGGTGTAGGGGGTAACGTGAGTACACTAACTCAGTAAGTAACAAGACCAAACTATGGGCTGACAGGTAGTGGCGAACTCCACCTCAACAACTATAATGGAATCAATAAACAGTAATGTAGACATGTTTGCAGTTAAATAGACAGCTCAAGTGATAAGATAAATGCAGATCTAGACAGTCTAAGATATGTAACTCAACTTCTTCTACATGCTAATGCATCAACTGCATGAAATGTACAATGTGTCTCCACTCTCAAATGCTCGTCCACTCAGTACCGTATATGGCTCACACGACCCAGGGAAGATCCACCCCGGAATATATACATCTCTAACAACAGTCACTCAGTACTGAGGAAGGCCAATCTAGTCCTATGGAGAAGATCCATATCCAGATAATAATAATAACCTCACAACCACTCGGTACTGTATATGGCTCACACAACCCAGGAAAGATCCATCCCCGAATATATACATCTCTGACATCAGTCGCTCAATACCGAGGAAGACCATTCCAACCCTGTGGAGAAGATCTATCTCCAGATATAAATACTCTGGACAAGATCCATGTCCAGGGAAGATCCATCCCTCAAAATATCATTTGCGCTCACTAGGGGTGTGTTACAGACTCCGGAAGGGGCTCCTACAACCCAAGCGCTATCATAATCATCATCATAACCATTATGGCGTGCAGTCCGATCCCATAACTGTCACTCATAATCAGGCTCTCGGCCTCACTCAATCATCACTCTCCAGTCTCACACACAGGGGCTCACAATGCCATGAAAACTAGCTCGGAATAATGATATGATGTGCCAACAAATAACGGTTGAGACTGAGACATGATATGATATGCATGAATAAGAATGAGTACAGAATATCAATGAAACAAATGAGATACAGCAAGAAACGAGCGTGAAGCCTTGACAGAATACTTGGCATGATTTTCAGCACATATACTTAACCACATGATAGAAACATAAATATCAGTAAGAAAGAGTCACTAAGCGTTGTCATGGAATGAACCAGGTCACAATTCTTACGGTGCACGCTCGCATGCACGCCACTTGGCATGCGCGTCACCTCAATACAATCACATAACAGATATCTCGGGGTTTCGAACCCTCATAACCAAGTTTGGAAGTGTTACTTACCTCAATCAAGCCAAAATCCTACTCTGCAATGCCTTTTCCACTCAACTTGGCCACCAAATGCTCCAAATCTATCCAAAATCAGTAGGTCGTCCGCAAAACCTACTGCGGTCCACGCCAATTTTGTGCGGCCCACACTCCCCAACATCAGATACCCAACACCAGCAACATCAGCAGCTTTTTCAATAGCTAAACTCATCCGCTAATCATCTGAAACACGCCTGAGGTCCTCGGGAGGTTAACCAACCACACCAACACGTCCCATAACATCATTCAAACTTAGTCAAACCTACGAATCACTCAAAAAAACACCAAAACATCAAATCGAACTCGGATTCAAGCCTAAGAACTTATTACTCCTAAATTCCCCATCGACGCTGAAACCAATCAAATCATGCCCGAATGGACCCAAATTTTTGCACACAAGTCAAATATGACCCACGAATCTATTCAAACTTTTGGAATTCCATTTTGACCCCGATATCTAATTCTCCACTACCAACCGGAAATTGCCAAATGTCCAATTTCGCCAATTCAAGCCTAATTCTACCACGGACTCCCAAATTACATGCCGAAATCGAACCAGCCAACCTGATACCATACTATACAACTAAACAACCCATAAAGAAACAAAAATGGGGGAAACAGGGCTATAACTCTCGAAACGACCGACCGGGTTGTTACATCTTCCCCCTCTTAAACAAACATTAGTCCCCGAATTAGTCTAGAAACATACCTGGAGTCTCAAAAAGGTGTGGATATCTGGTCTGTATCTCCTGCTCGATCTCCCAGGTGGCCTCCTCCACAGGTTGGCCTCTCCACTACACTTTCACTAAAGCTATATTCTTTGACCTTAACTTTCGAACCTGCCGATCCAGAATAGCCACTGGCTCCACATCATAAGTCATATCACCGTCCAATTGAACCGTGCTGAAGTCCAAATCATGGGACGAGTCCCAACATACTTCTGAAGCATGGAAACATGAAACACCGGATGCACAGTCGACAAACTGGGTGGAAAATCAAGCTCATATGCCACCTCCCCAAATCCTCCGAAGTACCTCAAACATACCAATAAACCGAGGGCTCAACTTGACCTTCTCCCCAAACCTCATAACACCTTTAGTAGGTGAAACCTTATGCAATACCTTCTCCCCAACCATGTAAGACACATGATGTTTTATACTTCAATACCACACAAGAGGGGGGTGATTTGTGTGGTGTCCAATTTTTGAGTGTTGTCTCAATAGAAGAACCTGGTTCTTCTTGGTGTTCCAACTTCTACTGATGTGGAATAATAAATGCAGTAAAGTAAAAACAATAGATATTTTTACGTGGAAAACACCTGGCTCAAAAGGTGAAAAAACCATGACCTACTACTCAGTGGGATTTTTCCCAAACTCTTCACTACAACTCTGAGCCAAACAACATTTACAAAATAAACTCTTTTGTAAACCTAGGACTAACTCTAATTCCTGTGTGGCAAACTAGCCTCTAGCTAATTGCGACAAGCTTCAAGTTAACTCTAACTTAAACAGTGTGTACCTATTACAATTTCTTCTAATAAAGCTGAAAGATACAATAATAAATCACCTACTACAACCAACTAGACTCGAAAGACAAACAAATGGAACTGGTTCTTCTAGCTGGTCATTAGCCTTTGTGTCGCACAAGGATTCTGCTTGCAAAATAACTCTGGGAATTTTGCTTTCAATTCTTGTTTCACTTCTGCCTTTGTGCGATCAGAATTCAGCAGGAATGCTTCATCATTATATAGCGTCAGTAGTTGAGATGTTCTTGTTTAGTTCTAATGCAACTCTTCCTTAGTAGAAGAGTTTGTGTTTAACTCAACTTCTTCCCTTTGTTACTGTCCTTGCTGAACTCATATCAATTTGCAACCTTTTCGCATTAGGAGACAACCTCTTGGTTCATGGATAATTCACAATCACGTTTATCTCATGTACATAGATGGTTCTTGTGCCAATGGAACTGTTCAAGTATGTTTGCCCTGATGGACCTGGTTCAACTGGGTAGACATTTGTCAATATTCAAAACCATGGAGTGACTTGGGTCAAATAATTCCCCCTTTTTGATGATTACAAACTATGTGCTTAACCCTGTATACACTTCAAACACTGTGTATGGTTTTAAGCATTTATCATAGAGAGACCAGGTTCATTAGGTTATAAATATCACAACAGTTTGAAATTTGAAAATCACATTTCTTACCCCTTTTGGCATCATCGAAAAGTTGCAAAATGATAAACTTACCAGAGTTGGTTAACAATTACTCATGGCCATGTTGGCAACTGCAGGTGCAAACATGATTTAATCATCAAAAGAAACCAATAAATGTAAGCTATGTAAGAAACTGAGACAAAGTCAATAACTAACAGAAGCAGAATTCATTAATTAGTCAGTAATCAAACACCATACACAAAAAGAACTAAAAAAGTCATAACCATGAGCAAAACATAAAAAACACAGAACAAATCCCGAACTAGGCAATAAGGGGTTTTTGGTGGCTCTGGACATCCTAAGGTTGGGTAGGGGCAGATGAGGTTGGGTTCTTGGCTTGAAGGAGAGAAATCATTTGTTGAAGAACACCTTCATTTTTATCATTCTCCTTTTCTAGTTCAACTCTGAGAGCATCCCGCTCAGATTCTACCACATGAAGGTGAGATTTCAATCTAAGGATCTCTGCATCCTTTATCTCTCCTTCCTGCACCAATGAACTGACTTTGCTATTGATTGGCTGCTTCCTAGATGAACCAGGTTCATCCTCAAGAACATTACCAAGATAATCACATGTCAGCAAAGTGTTCTTCCCAAAATAATCATTAGCATTAGCCATCTCAGCTTTCTTCACAGGAACCTCAAAGTGGACATGCACAACCGTCAGAATAAAGCCATAAGGAATAGCATGTGCTTTGGTTCCATTTACAACTCTGTCCAAGAGCTGAATGATGAAAGCTGGCCAGTTAATCTGCTTACCCCTATACAGGCATTCCATAAGCGTTAAGTCCATATAGCTTGCAATGTGCCTTCTTTCTTGTCTTGGCAGCAGGAATTTGATCACAAATTCAAAGAACATCTTGTTCTGGGGCTTCATTTCACTTTTGAACACTGACCTGGGCTCAGGTTCCTCCTCATTTTCACAAAAGAATCTGGTGATGTTGAGAGTTGATGTCATTCCATCAAGACTAGGCCATCTTTGCCTAGTGTAATCATCATAGCCCTCAGCAGGTATATTCAGAATCTCTCCCAGTTCCTTTGCATCAAAAGTGATTTGAATTATTTTGATTGTAGAGGTCACCCTGCCATTCTTGACACTTGCATTGGCCATAAACTCCATCAGTTCGTTCCTTGCCAGCCTTCCCTCAAGGTGAAGAATCATGTTCTTCCACCCTTGTGTATCCAGCGCAACCATCAAAAAGATCATTCCGGATTCTTCCAGATCTTTCACCAACTTTCCCTTAAGAATTGTAAGCTTGCCAAACAAGGTGAGTTTGTCAGATTGCTCACCAGACATCTCCTCCACTCCATTATTTTTCTTCTTCTTCTTCAACAACCTTCACTTTCTTGACTTTAGACCTGGTCCTTTTTTCTGTGGTTGAGGGTGTGGCAAACACATCAACTGACTTCTTGGAAGAAGCCTTAGCCTTCTTGGGTTTAGGTGTCTCTACCACAACTGGAGCAGGCCGCTCCTCAGGATGGACCAGGTCCATCGTATCATCATCAACAATAACAGCCTCAATATACTCTCCTACCTTCGCCTTTCCCTTGGCAGCCTTCTTTTTCTTGCTCTCTCTAAGAGCCCTTTCCAACTCTTCTTCTCCTTATCGAACAACACTTCGTGTAGCACGAACTTTTGGGGCAAGAGCATCAACAGATACAGAAGCTTTCCTTTTCTTTGGAGGAACTGGGGTAGTGACTTTCTTGAACTTTTGAGTTCTCTTCTTTTTGGGGTTATAAGACTCCCCCAGCTTCCTCAGCATCTCAGCCAGTGTCTACTCGATAGATGAACCAGGTTCATCTGCTGATTTTTGTAAGCTCTCTAGACATGCTGATGCTTCCTCAGCAACACTTCCCCCTAAATTTGTGACACCTTCTTCAACAATCTCACGAATGGGACCACAAATAGCCAAAGTGGTACCGTCTTCCCCAGATCCCCTTACAAAGCCTCATTCTCCCTCTCTCTCAAGAATTTTATTTTCCCCCAATTTTCTCTGCCTATATGGCACTTCAACATCAACAACTGACCCCACCAACACAAACCTGTTTTCAGTAGTAGCAGTTTTAGAATCAACTTCAAGATTACCTTGCTCAGAACTGGATGAACTTGGTGCTTCATCCTCATTGGCGGATTTGAAGGATTCACTTGAAGATTCAGACTCAGGAACCTCGCTGGCTTTAAGAATTTCCTCCAATAATTTTGCACGAGAGCCCGAAGCCACTGATTTCCTAGCCAACATTTTCACCTTACGTGCCCTAGGGGCTGGAGTGGGGTTGGATGTAGGTTCAGGAGTAGGCTCAAGAACTGGAGGGTTTTGGGGGGTTGTAAATCTGGCTGGTGAATGTGAACTGTACACTGGTGGAGAATCAGAACTAGAATCATCGTCCTCATAATCGTGGGCGGAGAAGGAAGATGAAACAGGGGGTGGTGTAGACATTGTTATGAATAGTTTTTGGAAGAGAAGAGAGTTGATCAATTTTGGTTTGAGAAGAATGATGAACTTGGTTCGACTTGTTATGTTATTAAGAGGGGAGGTAATGATTGCCCATTTATAAGATGTGGCTATGAATTATACAACGGCCAGACTTAGTAATCAAGTGGAAGTCTAAACAATGTAGGACTGTCATTGATTAGACGATTAGGAATCCCCTAAATCTAGGCTAATTAAGTAACGATGGGACTTCTTGGAATGGGTTCATTTTGGGATAAGTACAAAGAATTTGAAATGAACCAAATATAGATAGAGTCATGCTCGTGTGTGACTGTAATTAATTCAATAAGTGTATGGAGATGAGCACGTACCTTGTCTGTCAGATGAACCAGCAGTGATGAACCAGGTTCATCGTGTTAGAGTGTTTAGATATGCCTCAATTTACAAAGATAGAAAAGCATCATTAGCAACCAGGGAATCATATTAATACATGAAAAGAGAGTATGGCAGTAAAGTCATGATACTGAGCAATTATTAGTCTGGTTGATTATCTATGTTAGTGTTTCTAGCCAAAAAAAAATCAAAATAATTTTTTTTTTCATTTTTGTTTTTCTAATTAGGTGATCTAATCATCCCTAATTCAAGCCGGTTTCTCTCAAAATGCTCCCTACTCAGTGCTTTAGTAAAGATATCTGCAATTTGCTTGTTAGTAGCACAAAACTCAATTGTGATCATTCTCTTTTCATAGTTATCTCTAAGGAAGTGGTGTCTAATATCTATGTGCTTAGTTCTCTTATGATGAACCAGATTCTTGGTCATACTAATTGAACCAGTGTTATCACAGAAAATAGGAATGCATCCCACATCTATACCAAAGTCCATGAGTTGTTGCTTGATCCACAGCATCTGAGCATAGCATGAGGCTTCAGCCACATACTTAGCCTCAGCAGTAGACAAAGCTACTGAATTTTGTTTCTTGGTGGCCCAAGACACAAGGCAGGAGCCCAAAAAGTGAGCCATGCCTGAAGTACTTTTCCTTTAAATCAAGAAACCTGCATAATCAACATCAACATATCCTACAAGGTCGAAATTACTACCTTTAGGATACCAAAGGCACAAATTAGAGGTGCCTTTCAGATATCTCAAAATTCTCTTCACTGCAGTTAGGTGGGACTCCTTTGGATTTGCCTGAAACCTAGCACACAATCCTACACTGAATACAATATCAGGTGTACTGGCAGTGAGATATAATAGAGACCCAATCATCCCTCTGTATAGCTTCTGATCAATGGATGAACCAGGTTCATCCACATCCAATTTTGTATTTGTGGCTATGGGGGTGTCTATTTCCTTTGAGTCTTCCATTTTAAATTTCTTGAGCAATTCTTTCACATACTTTTGTTGATGGATCATTGTTCCAATTGAGTTTTGCTTGATTTGCAAGCCTAAGAAGAATTTTAGCTCACCCATCATACTCATCTCAAACTCACTCCCCATAAGTATAGCAAATTCCTTACTCAATTTTTCAGAAGTCGCCCCAAATATAATATCATCCACATATATTTTCACAACCAGGAGTTCTTTACCCTTTTCCTTTAAGAACAATGTGCTGTCAATTTTGCCTCGTTTGANCCATGTGTGCAACAAATCCTATAAGAAGTCTGATTGCCTCCAGTCTTACCACAGGGGAAAAGGTCTCATCATAGTCAATTCCCTCTTCTTAACTGTATCCTTGAACAACCAGTCTAGCCTTGTTTCTTGTAACAGTTCCATCCTCATCGAGCTTGTTACTGAAGACCCACTTTGTGCCAATTACTGATTTGTCTAGTGGTCTAGGTACTAAGTGCCATACTTGACTTCTTTCAAATTGATTCATCTCTTCTTGCATGGCATTTACCCAGTCAGCATCATGTAGGGCTTCACTAATGTTTTTTGGTTCAATCAAGGATAGAAAGGCATCAAACGCACACAGGTTTTTCAAGGAGTATCTTGTTTTGATTCCAGATGTCAAATATGTTATGATGTTCTCAAGAGGGTGAGAACTCTAGTATCTGTGTGATTTGATCACCAATTGTTCACTTCTAGATAGTTCCATGGTGTCTTGTTGTTGTGGAACAGGATCAGGGCCAGGGTGCACATGTTGATTTCCCCTGTTATGTTGCTTGGGGTAGTTGGACCTGGTCCATCACTTGTTCCATCATCCATATTTGCTTCAATGTGTTCACTGCTTCTCACCAGTCCAAACTCCTCGTCTTCTGGTTCTTGTCTCTCAGAAAGAGTGTTAGTTTCATCAAAGACAACATGCACACTCTCTTCTACACACATAGTTCTTTTATTGTACACTTTATAAGCTTTGCTATGTGATGAATATCCCAAGAATACTCCCTCATCACTTCTGGGATCAAATTTACCTAGGGAATCTTTGCCATTATTGTGCACAAAGCACTTGCATCCGAAAGCCCTAAGGTGGGATATGTTGGGCTTTCTCCCTTTAAGTAATTCATAAGGAGTTTTCTCCACCAGAGGTCTGGTCATGCATATATTTATTATGTAGCATGCAGTGTTTATTGCTTCTGCCCAGAAGTTATGGGGTAGTTTGCTAGAAAGAAGCATGGTTCTTGCCATGTCTTCAAGAATTCTATTCTTTCTTTCAACAACCCCATTTTGATGTGGGGTTCTAGGGGCAAAAAAGTTGTGATTAATTCCATGTTCATCACAGAACTCAACAAACTTTTCATTCTCAAATTCAGTACCATGATCATATCTTATTGATGCTAGTTGATTTCCTAACTGATTTTGAGTTTTCTTAACAAATGAGGTGAACATATCAAATGCTTCATCCTTAGATGTCATAAACAAGGTCCAAGTGAACCTTGAATAGTCATCAACTAGCTCCATTACATATTTCTTACCACCCCTGCTCAGAGTTCTCATAGGACCACATAGGTCCATATGATGTTCTAACGTCCTGGTGGTACTGACCATTTTCTTACTTTTGAAAGAAGATCTTACATGTTTCCCCCTTGCACATGCCTCACAAACTTTGTCTTCCTTGAACTTAATGTTAGGAATCCCTACCACTAAGTCTTTAGAGACTAGTTTGTTTAGCTGATTTAGACTTGTGTGACCAAGTCTTTTGTGCCACGGGAGGGGATCACTATCCAACACACTTAAGCAAGTGAGTTCATTTTCAGACAGTGAGGACAAGTCTATGACATAGATATTGTTCATTCTCTTTCCTTGCAGAACAATCTTGTCAGTAAGCAGGTTGATCACAAAACATTTTGTGGAAGTAAAGCGACAAGGTTACCTCTGTCACATAATTGTGACACACTGATCAGGCTATAATTCAAGCCATCTATCAGGTACACATGTTCGATGGAACGTGTGTCATCCTTACCTACCTTGTCAACCCCAATAATTTCACCTTTCTTTCCATTTCCAAAGGAGACATTTCCTCCTTTGAGGCTTTCAAGTGAAAGGAATTGTTCCTTGGTCCCTGTCATATGCTTTTAGCATCCACTATCCAATTTCCAAATTTTGCTGCTTCCTCTCACTTGAACCTACAAAAAGAAATCAGGGGTTAGTTTTAAGAACCCAAACTAGTTTGGGTCCTCTTCTA
The DNA here is from genome assembly GCA_005239495.1 of Nicotiana undulata. Taxonomy (NCBI): domain Eukaryota; kingdom Viridiplantae; phylum Streptophyta; class Magnoliopsida; order Solanales; family Solanaceae; genus Nicotiana; species Nicotiana undulata. Next base: position 38,782 of record ML281239.1, on the reverse strand, counting down.
TGATAGAATGGATTAATCAAGCCTTTTCTGGCCCAATTTGGTAGCCAGTTTTTCTTTTTAACAAAACTCTCATTTCTTCGACTAGCCTGCTCTTTTGCAGTACACTCAATTTTGTAGTGGCCAGTCTTACCACAATGGGTGCAGATTTTATTTTCAGGAAGAGTGAGATACTTGCTTTTGGGATCCCACTTGGGAAATTGACTCCCAAAGCCAAGCCCTCTCCGGTTGCTACTATGATTCTCTTGAATCCATGTCAAGGCGTCAGAGGATTTATTCCATTTACAAGTTCGATCTAATTCATGTTTGAATTTGCCAATTTCTTCTTTAATTGTTCTTATTTGTTCATCCTTGACATACATCTTATCTTTTAGTTTTCCCATATTTTTGTCTAACATGATATGAGAATGATCAACAACCTTTTTACTGGATCCTAGCTTCAGTTTTAAGTTTTTAGATTTTAATTCTAGAATCTCAGTTTCAAGTGGATGAACCTTGTTCAACAAGACAGTGTTTTTCTTTTCAGATTCACTTACTCTGATTTCCAGGTTCATGAATTTTACTTTTAGCATTGCACATTCTTTATAAAGTTGATCCTTCTCTTTCTTTGTTTCTTTAGAATCATCCGTGAAATCAAGTAGCAACTCAGAGAGTTTTTATTTAGATAGGAACTTTATTTTGTTTTTAAGATGGGAGATACTTACCTCTGGTTCTTCATGTGATTCCTCGTTAGATTCTCCAATTTCCATGTGCGCCTGATCTTCAGTCTCACCATCTTCTGATTCTTCATCTGAACTTTCCCCCCAAGCAGCAACCATAGCTTTTGTTGTGGTTTTCTTGGGTTGGACCAAATCTTTCTTCCTGTTCCTTCTTTCATATCTCTCATTTTTTCATTCTACTTCCCACTGAGGACAGTTCTTGATAAGGTGGTTAGTCTTTCCACACTTGTAGCATCCCTCGTTGGTTGGCCTTTCTGGAGCTTTTGCTTTGTTGAAGTTTCCTCCTCTAGAGAGGCCCTTCTTCCTTATGAGAAAGTTTCTGAATTCTTTGGTGATCATGGACATCTCATCTTCCTCCAGATCTGCTCCCTCAGTGATCCTCAATGATATACTCATCTTCTTCTTTGGAGCATCCATTTTCATTGTCTGCCTTCTGAGTTCATAAGCAGTAAGGTTTCCAATTAGCTCGTCCAATATGAGGGTTGACATATTTTTGTATTCCTAGATAGCATTGATTTTACTTTCCGAGGAAGTAAGACCCTTGTCAGGATCTTCTCTACCCTGTCCTCTTCAAGAATGACTCTACCAAGAGACTTAAGTTCATTTGTCAAAGTTGTGAACCTTGTGTACATCTCTTGGATTGTCTCTCCTTCTTTCATAGTAAAGTTTTCATACTGAGAGTATAGTAGAGTACCTCTTGATCTTTTTACCTGAGGTGTTCCTTCATGGGCTACTTGCAAGGTATCCCAGATTTCTTTGGCAGTGGTGCAGCTTTGGATTCTGCTATACTCGTCTGGACCTAGTCCACACACTAGCCACTTTTTGGCCTTTGCATTCTTCTTCCATTTCTTCAGATCCTCAGCAGTGCATTGAGCTCTAGTCTTTGGTACATCTACACCTTCAGCAGTCTTCTTCATGGTAGCTAGAGGACCATCAGTGACTATGTCCCAGAGTTCATAGTCTTCTCTAATAAGGGGGTCCTTCATCATGTTCTTCCACCAGGAGTACTACTGGCCATTGAAGAGTGGTGGCCTTGCAGTTTATTGACCCTCCCAGTTTCCAGGTGGTGCACTCATTTTGATCTTTTCCAAGGTGTTAGCCTTTTCAAGGATAACCTGCTCTGATACCAATTGATGTTTTATACTTCAATACCACACAAGATGGGGGTGATTTGTGTGGTGTCCAATTTCCGAGTGTTGTCTCAATAGAAGAACATGGTTCTTCTTGGTGTTCCAACTTCTACTGATGCAGAATAATAAATGCAGTAAAGTAAAAAACAGAGATTTTTACGTGGAAAATACCTGGCTCAAAAGGTGAAAAAACCACGACCTACTACTCAGTATGATTTTTCCCAAACTCTTCACTACAACTCTGAGCCAAACAACATTTACAAAATAAACTCTTTTGTAAACCTTGGACTAACTCTAATCCCTTTGTGGCAAACTAGCCTCTAGCTAATTCCGACAAACTTCAAGTTAACTCTAACTTGAATAGTGTGTACCTATTACAATTGCTTCTAATAAAGCTGAAAGATACAATATTAAATCAACTACTACAACCAACTAGACTCGATAGACAAACAGATGGAACTGGTTCTTCCAGTTGGTCAGTAGCCTTTGTGTCGCACAAGGATTCTGCTTGCAAAATAACTCTGGGAATTTTGCTTTCAATTCTTGTTTCACTTCTGCCTTTGTGCGATCAGAATTCAGTAGGAATGCTTCAACATTATATAGCGCCAGTAGTTGAGATGTTCTTGTTTAGTTCTAATGCAACTCTTCCTTAGTAGAAGAGTTTGTGTTTAACTCAACTTCTTCCCTTTGTTAATGTCCTTGCTGAACTCGAACTCTAACCTTTTATCAATTTGCAACCTTTTCGCATTAGGAGACAACCTCTTGGTTCATGGATAATTCACAATCACGTTTATCTCCTGTACATAGATGGTTCTTGTGCCAATGGAACTGTTCAAGTATGTTTGCCCTGATGGACCTGGTTCAACTGGGTAGACATTTGTCAATCTTCAAAACCATGAAGTGACTTGGGTCAACAATCTCGGACCTTCCTGTCCGCATAGCTTTTCTGCCTAGATTGCGATGTGTGAAGCCGCTCCTGAATTATTTTCACCTTATCTAAAGCATCATGCACTCAAAAGTCTAGCCTCACTCGGCTCAGACCAACCAACCGGAGACTTACACCTCCTCCATATAAAGCCTCGTACGAAGCCATATGAATACTCGACTGATAACTATTATTATATGCAAACTCCGTGAGTGGTAGAAACTTGTCCTAAGAACCCCCAAAATCAATGACACAAGCGCGCAACATGTCCTCCAATATCTGAATAGTGTGCTCGGACTGCCCGTCCGTCTGAGGGTGAAAAGTTATGCTCAACTCGAACTGAGTACCCAACTCTCGTTGTACGGCCCTCCAAAACTGCGATGTGAACTGAGTACCTTTATCAGAAATGATGCAAACTGGGACGCCATGCAGACGAACAATCTCTCGAATATAAATCTCAGCTAACTGCTCCAAAATAACCCAAATAGCATCAAACTTCCTCAAAGTCCATGGGTGTCCAACTACAAAGTCCATGGTGATCCGCTCCCACCTCTACTCCAGAATATCCAATCTCTGAAGAAAACCACCTGGTCTTTGATGCTCATACTTAACCTGCTGACAATTGAGACACCGAGTTACAAATCCAACGATATTCTTCTTCATCCGCATCCACCAATAATGTTGTCTCAAATCCCAGTACATCTTCACGGCACCCGAATGGATGAAATACCGTGAGATGTGGTCCTCTTCAAGAATCAACTCTCGAAGCCCACCAACATAGGCACACATATCCGGCCCTGCATCCTCATCACACTGTCATCACCAATAGTCACATCCCTAACATCACCTCACCAGACCTTGTCCTGAAGAACGAGCAAGTGTGGGTCATCATATTGGCGCTCCCAAATACGGTCATAAAGAGAAGACCTGGAAGTTGCGCAAGCCAATACCCGGTTAGGCTCCGATATATCTGTTTAACCAAAGAATTAGATTCTTTGCCAAAGCTATTTTAATAAGAACTCGGGTTTCTGATAATCAAGAGAATATGAAAATAATTGTAAATAGATTGTCAATAGAAAGCAGTAAAGATGCGTAAAAGTAAGTATATTTTAATAGTGGTTCGAACGTGTCCTTACAAGTTATATTTTACTCTCTTGTATAGGGAATTTCTTAATATAACGTCTACTCTTTTCAATGATTGAGCATTAATGGCTAATAATGGCATTAATGTAACGTTACAATGATTAATCGTAACTGTTGCGTGAAGATTATGTAATGTTTAGCTCATTGATTGAAGATCCTCGAATCTGCCCTTTATTCCGCCTTGATTCATTCTGACCGTGTCTCTTCATATCCTCAATTAGATTGAGATTCCCGTATTTGATTACCTCGTGGGTATGTTGTTCCGTTCCTCTTTGTCTCGTACCTCTTTGTAAAGTCTCGTCCAGTTATCATATTTTCATTGCTCCACATGGATTGCTTAGTCATCATAATTATACATGTGTGGAGCCTATTTTTACTAATACAGATAGTCCCCACACTTACCATTTATTTATCGATTAAATATTTGGTAAGTGGATACTCATTTATGGCGGGAATATTTTGTCGATGCTTCACTTGTACCATTGCATCCGTCTCTGAACGTATACATCGCTTGTCACTTCCATTTAATGCCTGTGCCACATGGCATTCTAGGATTCGTTCTGTAATTATTCAGCGCCTTTTAGGGCTTTTTGCGGCTACATCAGTCACGAAGTGACAACTTCAATTATGACTTTCACATCACTGTTTTTTCTATTTTTTGACAGTCGCCTTCGAGTATAGATACCCTTTTTCCTTTATTTACTTTCACGAAAAACTTCTAACCTTCTTTTTTTATTTGTAAATTCTTCCTTCTTGTAAACATGTCTTCTTTAAACCAGCAATCCAAAAAGGTCATCATTGTAGATGAATTGACTCCTTCTTCTGCTCCAACACGGAGTAGGAGAGGAGGTAGACTTAGGATCTTAAGTTCTACCCCTTCCGGAGGTTCTTCTTCTTATTCTACTCCTCTGCCATCTTCTAGATCTAATATTTCTTCATCTTCTTCGAGGGCTAGCGCTTCTAGATCTTCATCAAAGAGTAGAGAACATAATGAACCACTTCGTGAGCCGAGAGTCGATGAGATTGTTCCTGCCGAGTTTTCCTTTGCCAAGGATAGTCAGGCCATGAGTGAGCATCTTTCCTCCATGCCATCACATGATAGTGTTGACCTTTATCCTACACAAATAACAGAGGGTTGGGGTCACTCGTACGCATGGATTGTTATTGGAATCCTCTTACAGGACTGGGTATTCTTATGTTTATACTTATCCCATCACATTAGGATTAAAGCCTCCAATCGACCCTGTTATCATTGAGTTTTGTCGATTCTTCAAAGTTTTCTTGGGACAAGTCGGTCCTCTTGTTTGGCGAGTAGTTGCGTGCCTTAGGTATTTGGCCAATTTAGCTTTTGTACCCTTTACTTTCCATCATCTTATTCACCTCTATTCTCCGATGTTGCTCCGCCGAGGAGTGTTTACTCTCGCGGCTAGGAGTAAGAGTGTGTTAGTTACTCCAGATGATGACAAGGATAGAGGGTGGTATGTCTGGTATGTTATTGTCCCTACTGCAGGTTTAGTAGGTGAAAAAAATCTCCCCTTTCCTGAAGAAGTGGAACTTTGCACGTGAGTACAGTTTTGCTCACTTTCCTTTTCTTCGTTTTCGATAAACTATCAGTACCGTGACTGTTTCTTTTCCTTTTGCACCAACCATGGGAACCGTCGAGAATGTCTCCGCTTTTCGTGATTGGGTAGAAAAATTTTGTTAATCTTTCCTTTAGAAGAATGTTCTTGGAAATACCTCTCTTTGAGGTTTGGTTGGAAGGTGAAAACCCATGGTAAGTGAGATTGTTTTTTTACTTCTTCCCTTTTTGAGCTTTATCTTATCCCTTTCATTTGGTAGGGCTTCCTGCTCGTGGGATTTCTGTTGTGGCTGTGTCCGCTTCAAAGTTGTCCCTGGCTAGGCTCAGGAGATCATTGTTGGCTCTTCCTCGTCGAAAAGGAAGGCAAGTTGTTTAACCAAAGAATTAGACTCTCTACCAAAGCTATTTTAAGAAGAACACGGGTTTCTGATAACCAAAAGAATATGGAAATAATTGTAAATAGATTTGTAAATAAAAAGCAGTAATGATGCGCAAAAGTAAGTATATTTCTATAGTGGTTCGAATGTCCCCTTACAAGTTATATTTTACTCCCTTTATATGGAATTTCTTAATATAACGTCTACTCTTTTCAGCGATTGAGCATTAATGGCTAAAAAATGGCATTAATATAACGTTACAATGACTAATCGTAATTGTTGCGTGAAGATTGTGTAACGTTTGGCTCATTAATTGAAGATCTCCGAATCTGCCCTCTATTCTGCTTTGATTCATTCTGACTGTGTCTTTTCATCTCCTCAATCTGGTTGAGATTCCTGTATCTGATTACCTCATGGGTATGTTGTTTCGTTCCTCTTTATCTCGTACATCTTCATAAAGTCTCGTCCAATTGTCACGTCTTCATTTCTCCATGTGGATTGCTGAGTCATCATAATTAATACATGTGTAAAGCTTATTTTTACCAATACAGATAGTCCTCACACTTACTATTTATTTATCGTTTTGATATTTGGTAAGTGAATACTCATTTATGGCGGGAATATTTTGTCGCCGCTTCACTCGTACCATTGTATCCATCTCTGAATGTTTGTGCCGCTTGTCACTTCCATTTAATGCTCGTGCCACGTGGCATCCCTAGATTGGTTCTGAAATTATTCAGCACCTTTTAGGGATTTTTACGGTTGCATCAGTCACGAAGTGACAGCTTCAATTATGACTTTCACATCACTGTTTTTTTCATTTTTTGACGGTCGCCTTCGAGTATAAATACCCCTTTTCCTTTCTTTGCTTTCACGAAAAACTTCCAGCCTTCTTTCTTTATTTGTAAATTCTTCATCTTCGTAAATATGTATTCTTCAGACCAACAATCTAGAAAGATCATCATTGTGGATGAATTGACTCCCTCTTCTGTTCCAACACGGAGTAGGAGAGGCGGTAGGATTAGGAGCTTAAGTTCTACTCCTTCCAGGGGTTCTGCTTCTTATTCTTCTCCCGCTCCATCTTCTAGATCTAATATTCCTTCATCTTCTTCGAGGGCTAGGGCTTCTAGATCTTCATCAAAGAGTAGAGAACATAATTAACCACTTCGTGAGCTGAGAGTCGATAAGATTGTTCCCGCAGAGTTTTGTTTTTCCTAGGATAGTCAGGCTATGAGTGAACAGCTTTCTTCAATGTCATCACATGATAGTGCTGACCTTTATCCTACTCAAAATAACAGAGGGCTTAGTGTCTTTTGTACGCAGGGATTGTTATTGGAAACCTGATTTTCCTGTTGTTGTTCCTAACAATAACCAAAGGATAACTTCTTACAGGACTGGGTACTCTTTTGTCTATACTTATCCCTTCACATTAGGATTCAAGCCTCTCATCGACCCTGTTATCATTGAGTTTTATCGATTCTTCAAAGTTTTTTTTGGACAAGTCGGTCCTCTTGTTTGGCGAGTAGTCGCGTGCCTTAGGTATTTGGCCAATTTAGCTTCCGTACCCTTTACTTTTCATCATTTTATTCACCTCTATTCTCTGATGTTGTTCCGCCAAGGAGTGTTTACTCCCGCGGCTAGGAGTAAAAGGGTGTTAGTTACTCCAGATGATGACAAGGATAGAGGGTGGTATGTCCGGTATGTTGTTGTCCCTACTGCAGGTTTAGTAGGTGAAGAAAATCTCACATTCCCTTAGAAGTGGAACCTTGCACGTGAGTACAATTTTGATCACTTTCCTTTTTTTTCTTTTTTTTGATAAGTTATCGGTACCGTGACTGTTTCTTTTCCTTTTGCAGCAACCATGGGAACCGTCGAGAATGTCGCCGATTTCCGTGATTGGGTAGAAAAACTTTTGTCAATTGCTCCTTTAGAAGAACGTTCGTAGAAGTACCTCTCTTTGAGGTTTGGTTGTAAAGTGAAGACCCACGGTAAGTGAATTTTTTTGGTTTTACTTCTTCCTTTTTTGAGATTTATCTGACCCCTTTTATTTGGTAGGGTTTCCTGCTCGTGGAATTTCTGTCGCGGTTGTGTCCGCTTCAAAGTTTTCCCTGACTAAGGCTCAGGAGATCATTGTTTTCTCCTCCTCAGTGAAAAGGAAGACGAGTGGGTCCCGTACCTTAGAGGATGAAGAGGAAGAGGAGGGTTCGCTAGTTCATAGGTCACGTAGGAGGAGGATGGTCTCCGACGATGAGTATGCCCCCGTTGTTGATCCTCCCATGCCTGAATCAGAACTTTCCACTCCCAAAGATGCAACTCCCTCTCCTGTTCGTGAGTCCGTTGATCACCTGTTCCAACAAGGTTTGGTACCGTCTCTAATGAAGCCCCTCTTGATGTTTTCTCTCTTCCTGCTCCCATTGTTATTTCTGCTCTCATGGTTGTTCTTGCTCCCCAGCCTACTACGCCCGCAACTCCTACACCCGCCCCCACTTCCTTTCCTTCTGCTGTTGAAGTAGGGTCTTCCAGCAGGGGGGTGATGAAGCAAGTTACAATAGAGGTTCCTGCCCCAGGCAGCCTCTTGAAAAAGTCGGGTCATGCTGATGTGTGGCTAAAGCCATTGATAGGCCCGACTGAGAAGTCTAAGATGGAAAGCCACATCTCCTTGACTTGGATGAACGAGATTTTGCACTCGTCCTTAAAGGTAAAACTTGATCTTCTTTCATATGTACTTATATATTCTTATCGTATCTAATTTATCCTTTTATGTGGATCAACCTTATAGGCACAGAGTTTGTGAAGAGAATCGTTCAAGTGGAGCAATCAGTGAATGACTTCCAAATCGAGGATATCAATTGGAAGGAGAAGTACGAGAGTTTATAGATTGACATGGAGGCAATGGAGGAGGAAAAGAGTACCTTGGAGCAGCATGTTAGAGTTATTGCTGCAGAACTGGCCATAGAGAAGGCGTCTTCAAACCAGGCAGGCAAGGACAAAAATATCTTGGAATCTTCCAATCCGGAGCATCTTTCCCGTGCCACCGAAGAGATTAGGAGCCTGAAGGCCTTGTTGGATCAGAAGGAGGCATACTCTGGTGAACTTGTTCAGTTGCTCACCCAAACCCAAGATGACCTCCGTATTTCTTCAAAGAAAGGTCCAGTTTGTGAAAAGGTCTCTTGCTCCTTTACAAGCTTCCCATGATGCTGCCGTGGCTGAGAGAGATGAGCTAAGAGCTGAAGCTAAACAATGGGAGAAGGACTACGAGGCTCTTAAAGACAAAGCAGCCGCCGATGTTAGCTGGGCTTATTTTAATGCCCGGCTTGACACATTGACGGAAATGGGCCAAGAGGGTTTTGACTTGGAAGCCGAAATTGCTAAAACTAGAGAGACGATTGAGAAGTCTCAGCATAGTCAGAATTTCTCTTCACCTGAAGCTGAGGTCCTAGTGCTCATGTCTTGCCATCTCAAGCTGCTCCTTCTTCCAGTGAAGACAACAATTGGTGGTTACCCCCGGTCCCATTGGGGGTGAAGTGTTATCCTTTGTAAGTCCCCAACTGACAACTTAGGGGCAACCTATGTCTAAACAAATCCGGCTTAGACTAAATTAATACTTAGTTTTTTGCCGTAATATATCAATATTAATATTAGCATAACTTTTGATTTCTTTGAGTTTTTGTTTCACTCTTAAGTCTTTGCATGCTTTCTTGAGGTTTTTGGTTTACCTCTTAGTTTTTGACTTTGCATTGAAAAATGCTTAGATCTTTCGTACCTTTTCGTAATATGCACGATTTATTTATAAAAAAAAAGGGCCCTTTTTTATCGACACTTAATGAAGAAGACGTCTCAACTTCATAATGGTGTAAAATATACAAAAGAGAGATAGGAATTTCACATGTTTTTCTTAATAATGTTTTGAAGAAAGTTTTTGTAGTATTTCGAACTTTCGTAACATTTTACATGTGTTTGTGTATCGTCCATAACCCTTTTGTAACTATTCTTCTTACAAAAGATTTGGTATGAACTTGTACTCGTAACCATTTTTCTTTTGAAACAGTTTTTTCGAATTAATACAAGGGTATAATTGTTTTCATTTATAACAGTTTTTTTGAATAAATACAAGGATAATGCTCTTTCATCCGTAACTGTTTTCATTTACAAAAGTTTTTGAATAAGTACAAGGATGTGTTTTTTCATCCGTAACTGTTTTCATTTAAAACAGTTTTTGAATAAGTACAAGGATGTGCATTTTTACCCGTAACTAATATTCTGCCTTTAACCTGAATATTCGTTTACATTTACAAATATGTTTTTTGAAACATTCATATACATTTACGAATATGTTTTTTGAAGGTTTCTGAATCAGGCTTTGTGTTTTTGTCTTTGGCTCTTTGATTTTGCTCATAGTACTTGCCTTGTTGGGAAGATGATCTTCAGGCTTGAGCTTTGACTTTTTGATAGTCTTCTTTGCTTCTTCTTTGCCTTCCATACTGTATAGTCCCCTAAGTGTTTGAGTTTTGAAGAATGAAATCTCGAGCACTTGACTATTCCTTACTTGTGGTCCTTTTCCTGAAAAGGAAAAACATACGGGACTCGAAGGTATATAGTTTTTAGATGATGACTGCTTAACCATTAAAAACGTCCATCAGAAAGTTGTAACTCTAGACTGGGAACTCAGTTACTTCCTCGTGTCTATGCATGTCTAATATCATCATCTGGTGATGGGTTAGCTTTTTGCCTATCATCTAAAAAGGTTAGTATAATTTTAACTGTACAAAAGAAAAATCGAACGAAATGATACCTGACCGGGGGGTATTCCTTCTACTTAGAAATAATACTTCTTCAAATGAACAGCATTCCAAATGTTGGTAAGATTCTACCGTCCATAGTTTCCAGCTCATAAGCGCCTTTTCCAGCAATGCCACGGACTTTGTAAGGTCCTTCCCAATTTGGATTTAGCTTTACAGCACCAGCTTCCTTTGTCGATTGGAAGACTTTTTTAAGAACTATGTCCCCAATTTTGAAATATCTGAGGTGAGATTTTCTGTTGTAATATCGTTCTATAATTTGCTTTTGGGCTGCCATTCATATTAGTGCAGCTTCTCTCCTTTGCTCGAGCAAATCCATATTTGTTCTCAACTCGTCGTTGTTTATTTTTTCCGTTGTTGTTGTGAACCTCGTGCTTGGTTCACCGATTTCCACCGGTATTAAAGCTTCTGAACCGTAAACAAGCACGGATGGAGTTTCTCCCGTAGCTGTTTTTGCAGTAGTTCTGTAAGCCCATAATACTACCGGTAACTCGTCAGGCCAATTTCCCTTGGCTTTTTCCAACCGTTTCTTTAAGTTGTTGATGATGACTTTGTTTGTTGACTCGGCTTGCCCATTAGCCACAGGGTGATATGGTGATGAAGTGATTCGTTTGATTTGCCAGCTTTTGAAGAATTATGTGATTTGTGAGCTTGTGAATTGCGGGCCATTGTCACACACGATCTCCTTTGGTATTCCAAAGCGGCATATTATGTGTCGCCATATGAAACTTTTCACTTCTTTTTCTCGCACCTGTTTAAAAGCGTCTTCCTCCACCCATTTTGTGAAATAATCAGTTAATACGAGTAAGAACCATACCTTTCCTTTAGCTGGGAGAAGAGGTCACATTATATCCATACCCTATTTCATGAATGGCCAAGGTGACGCCACTAGGTGGAATAACTCTAATGGTCGATGTATATTGTTGGCATACCGTTGACATTTGTCGCATTTGGCTATGAAATTTTCAGCCTCTTCTTCCATTTTAGGCCAATAGTACCATGTTCTGATTAGGGTTTTGACTAAGTATCTCGTTCCTGCGTGGTTTCCACAATATCCCTCGTGTACTTTCTTCATCATGTACTCTGTTTGATTGGGTCCAAGGAATTTTTCTAGGGGACCTCCAAACATTTTACGATATAAATTATCACGAACTAGGCAGTACTGTACATCTTTCCTGCGAAGTGCTTGAGATGCTTTTTTATCTTCTGGTACGATACCATTTTGCAAAAAGTTTACAATTTCGTTTCTCCAATCCCATGTTAAATTGTTAAATTGTTAATTGTTACCTCATTTTTTTCCTGGTCGATTGCTGAATTAAATAAGTGTATCACCATTGCATTGTCTTTATTCGTTACGTCGGTAACTGCTGTGAGGTTAGCCAATGCATCCTCTTATGCATTTTCCTCCCTGGGTATTTGCATAATCTTCCATGACTGGAATTGTCTTACTAGGTCTCGTGCCTTTTCCAGATATTGTTGCATCCGAGCCTCTCTAGCGGTATAAGTCCCCTGCATCTGGTTTACCACTAGTTGAGAGTCACTTTTGATCACGATCTGCTCAATTGAGAGTTCTTGTGCCAGTTCAAGCACTGCAATGACAACTTCGTACTTTGCTTCATTGGTGGTTACCCCCGGTCCTATTGGGGGTAAAGTTTGGTCCTTTGTAAGTCCCCAACTGACAACTTAGGGGCAACTTTTGTACAAACAAATCCGGCTTAGACTAAGTTACTACTTAGTTTTTTATTGTAATATATCAATATTAATATTAGCACGACTTTTGATTTCTTTGAGTTTTTGTTTCACTTAAGTCTTTGCATGCTTTCTTTTGAGGTTTTTGGTTTACCTCTTAGTTTTTGACTTTGCATTGAAAAATGATTAGATTTATCGTACCTTTTCGTAACAGGCACGATTTATAAAAGAGGGACCTTTTTTTATCGACACTTAATGAAGAAGACGTCTCAACTTCATAATGGTGTAAATGTAAAAAAGAGAGATAGGAATTTCACATGTTTTTCTTAACAATGTTTTGAAGAAAGTCTTTGTATTGTTTCGAGCTTTTGTAACATTTTACATGTGTTTGAGTATCGTCTATAACTCTTTTGCAACTGTTTTTCTTGCAACAGATTTGGTATAAATATGAGAGTATGAATTTGTACCCGTAACTGTTTTTCTTTGCAACAGTTTTTGAATAAATACAAGGGTAATGCTTTTTCATCCGTAACTATTTTTATTCACAATAGTTTTTTGAATAAGTACAAAAATAATGCTTTTTTATCCATGAATGTTTTCATTTACAACAGTTTTTGAATATGTACAAGGATGTGCATTTTTACCCGTAACTAATATTCTGCCTTTAACCTAAACATTCGTTTACATTTATGAATATGTTTTTTTTAAAGTTTTTGAATCAGGCTTTGTGTTTTTGTCTTTGGCTCTTTGATTTTGCTCCTAATACTTGACTTGTTGGAAGATGGATCTTCAGGCTTGAGCTTTGACTTTTTTAATAGTCTTCTTTGCTTCTTCTTTGCCTTCCATACTGTATAGTCCCCCCAAGTGTTTGAGCTTTGAATAATGAAATCTCGAGCACATGACTATTCCTTCCTTGTGGTCCTTTTCCTGAAAAGAGACAATATACGGGACTCGAAGGTATATAGTTTAGATGATGACTGCTTAACCCTTAAAACGTCCATAAGAAAGTTGTAACCCTAGACCGGGAATTCAGTTACTTCCTCGTGTCTATGCAGGTCTAATATCATCATCTGGTGATGGGTTAGCTTTTTGCCTATCATCTAAAACGGTTAGTACAATTTTAACTGTACAAAAGTAAAATCGAACGTAATGATACCTGACCAGGGGTATGCCTTTTACTTAAAAGTAATACTTTTTCAAATGAACAACATTCCAAATGGTTGGTAAGATTCTGCCGTCCATAGTTTCCAACTCATAAGCGCCTTTTCCAGCAATGCCATGGACTTTGTAAGGTCCTTCCCAATTTGGATTTAGCTTTCCTGCACCGGCTTCCTTTGTCAATTGGAAGACTTTTTTAAAAACGAAGTCTCCAATTTTGAAATATCTAAGGTGAACTTTTCTGTTGTAATATCGCTCTATAATTTGCTTTTGTGCTGCCATACGTATTAATGCAACTTCTCCTTTGCTTGAGCAAATCCAAATTTGTCCTCAACTCGTCGTTGTTCATTTCTTCCATTGTTGTTGTGAACCTCGTGCTTGGTTTGCCAATTTCTACCGATATTAAAGCTTCTGAACCATAAACAAGCGCGAATGGCATTTCTCCCGTGGCTGTTTTTCTCTGTAAGCCCATAGTACTGCAGGTAGCTCGTCAGGCCAGCTTCCGTTGGCTTTTTTCCAACCGTTTCTTTAAGTTGTTGACAATGACTTTATTTGTTGACTCGACTTGCCCATTATCCACGGGGTGGTATGGTGATGAAGTGATTCATTTGATTTGCCAGCTTTCGAAGAATTATGTGATTTGTGAGCCTATGAATTGCGGGCCATTGTCACATACGATCTCCTTTGATATTCCAAAGCGGCATATTATGTAGCGCCATATGAAGCTTTTCACTTCTTTTGATCGCACATGTTTAAAAGTGTCTTCCTCCACCCATTTTGTGAAATCTGTTAACACGAGTAAGAACCGTACCTTTCCTTTAGCTGGGGGAAGAAGTCCCACTATATCCATGCCCCATTTCATGAATGGCCATGGTGACACCACTGGGTGGAGTAACTCTGCTGGTCGATGCATATTGTTAGCATATCGTTGACATTTTGCATTTAGCTACAAAGTTCTCAACGTCTTCTTCCATTTTAGGCCAATAGTAACCTGCCCTGATTAGGATTTTGACTAAGGATCTCGCTCCTGCGTGGTTTTCACAGTGTCCCTCATGTACTTCTTTCATCACGCACTCTGTTTGATTGGGTCCAAGGAACTTTTCTAGGGGACCTCCAAACATTTTGCGGTATAAAGTATCACGAACTAGGCAGTACCGTGCATCTTTCTGGCGAAGTGCTTGAGCTACATTTTTATCTTTAAGTGCGGTACCATTCTGCAAAAAGATTATAATTTCGTTTCTCCAATCCCGGGTTAAATATGTTAAATGTTACCTCATTTTTGTCCTGGTCGATTGCTGAATGAAATAAGTGTATCATAATTGCATTGTCTTTATTCGTTACGTCGGTAACTGCTGCGAGGTTAGCCAATGCATCCGCTTCTGCATTTTCCTCCCTATGTATTTGCATAATCTTCCATGACTGGAATTCTCTTACTAGGTCTCGTGCCTTTTTCAGATATTGCTGCATCCGAGCCTCTCTAGCGGTATAAGCCCCCTGCATCTGGTTTACCACTAGTTGAGAGTCACTTTTGATCACGATCTGCTCAATTGAGAGTTCTTGTGCCAGTTCAAACCCTGCAATGACAGCTTCGTACTATGCTTCATTGTTAGTTATGGGATAACATTTAATAGTTTGTCTTATCTTTCACTCGTAGGTAATATTAGAACGATTCCCAAACCGGCTCCTTTTAAATTAGAAGAACCGTCAGTAAATAGGGTCCATATTCCTGGATTAGCCCCGTTGAAGATTTGTAATTCTTTTTCCTTTTCAGGGATTATGCTAGTATTAAAATCATCGACGAAATCAGCTAAAATTTGAGACTTTATTGCAGTCCTAGGCTGATATATTATGTCATGTTCACTTAATTCTATTGCCCACTTAGCTAATCTCCCTGATAAATATTGTTTATGCAAAATATTTCTCAGTGGATATGAGGTCACAACAGTAATTGGGTGATATTGGAAGTACGGTCTTAACTTTCTAGTTGCCATGATTAGAGCTAAGGCTAATTTTTCTACATGAGGATATCTAGTTTCAGCATCCAATAAAGACTTGCTTACATAATAAATTGGAGATTGTTTACCTTTATCTTATCTTACCAATACTGCACTTACGGCAATATCTGAAACGACAAGATAGACATACAATCTTTCCCCCTCCTTTGGTTTAGACAACAACGGGGGTTTTGATAGATAGGCCTTCAGATCTTTGAGAGTCTGTTGTCATTCTTTAGTCCATTCGAACTGATTCTGCTTTTTTAGAACTGAAAGAATTTAAAACTCTTCTCCAAAGACCTGGAGATAAATCTTCCTAAGGTTGCAATTCTTCCTGTTAGTTTTTGAACTTCTTTTTTGCTCGTAAGTATATCAAGTATTTCATCAATAACTTTAATTTGAGCAGGATTTACTTCTATACCTCTATTGATACAAGGAAACCCAAAAACTTACTTGATTCAACGCCAAAGGCGCATTTTTCTGGATTTAATTTCATCTTATACCTGCGCAGGATTTCGAAGGTGATTGAAAGATGCTGGAAATGATCTTCCGTTTGTGTTGATTTCACCAGCATGTCATCAATGTATACTTCCATTGTTTTCCCCAGATGTTCCTGGAACATCTTGGTCACTAGCCTTTGATACGTGACTCCAGCATTTTCAGGCCAAAAGGCATGACTTTGTAACAATAAGTTCCCCTATTTGTAATAAAGGAAGTTTTTTCCTCGTCTGAGGAATCTATTTTTATCTGATTATAACCATAGTACGCATCTATAAAGCTTAACAATTCATGACATGCAGTGGTATCAATCATTTGATTTATGTGTGGTAATGGAAATGAGTCTTTAGGACATGCTTTATTCAAATATGTGTAATTAACGCATACTCTCCATTTACCATTCTTTTGGGGCACCACTACGGTATTAGCTAGCCAATTAGGATATTTTACCTCACGTATTGAACCAATTTTCAAGAGTTTTTGTAGCTCTTCATCGATTACTTGGTTCTTGAATGGTCCTTGTTTTCTTTTCTTTTGCTTGACATGCACGAAGGATGGATCTTCATTTAGTTTATGAGTCATCACTTCTGAAGGTATACCTGTCATATCTGAATGGGACCAAGCGAAACAATCCGCGTTAGCTTTTTAAATATTCAAAGAACTCACCTCTTCTCGCGGGGCTTAGCCTCGTGCCTATATGAACTTTTTGCTCAGGCTCCTGTTCGAACAGGGGGATAGCTTCGAGCTCCTCAATAGTTGTTTTGATATGCTCATCTCCTTCTTACTCCTGAATGACATCGGGTTTGGAATCCATGTTTGTATGTTTTGATGTTGCCTTTGTGGTGATTTGGTTCACCTTCTCGTTGTTATCTTCTTTCATACCTATTTGGATGACTTCCTCGTCTTTTGATTCTCCCGCTACCTCTTTTTTGTTAGAGTGTATTACTGAATTTATATTCCTTGAGGTCTGTTGATTGCCTCAAATCTGTTGAATTCCCCATTTGGAACGGAATTTAATTACCTAATGTAAAGTAGATGGTATTGCTTCCATATCATGGATCCATGGTCTCCCCATGATTACGTTGTAAGCCATATCAGTATCAATGACCTGGAATTTCGTATTTTTGGTTACTACTTCCACATAGGTACTAAGCTCAATTTCTCCTTTTGTTATGACCGTAAAGTTGTCAAACCCAGATAAGGCTCGTGCTTTTGGTATTACTCGATCCTCCATTACCATTTCTTCCATAACTCTCAACAAAATGATATTGAATGAGCTACCTGGATCAATCAACACTCTTTTTACGTTGGTGTCATGTATAAAAAGGGTTATTACCAGTGCATCATTATGAGGAAGCAGCAGTCCGTTGACATCTGCGTCGTCGAATGATATATTGTCTGCTTCCATGGCATCACGAATCCGCTTCTTGTGTGTAATTGTGAATTTGGTTGTTCTTTTGCAAATTACTCCGTTCACCTCTTCTCCTTTGTGCATCACATATACCGTTCTCTTCGTAGACGGTGGCTTTAGGGGCTCTTGCATGTTCTTCTTATATGCTTGTTTACCTTTTTCACTAAACAGCTCTGTAAGATAGCCCTGTTTTAATAATTGTTCCACCTCACCTTGCAATAACCTGCAATCTGATGTTTAGTGTCCATGATCGTTATGGAATTCGCACCAGAAGTCTGGATTCCTTCTATTTGGATTCGATCTCATTTCTTTGGGCCATCGAACTTTATCGCCCATGTTTCTCAGTATTGTAATTAATTCAGAAGTACTTACATTGACGTTGTAGTCTCCAATTCTTGCATTACCTCTATTTCGTTCATCCCGATCCTTTCTGGATCTTGATAAGGATGAGCTCGTATCTCTATTTGATAGTATATATTATGATTGTGTGTTTTCAAACTTGGAACGAGTTTCTCGCCCTGAAGGTCCCATATATGGATTGTACTTGTTCTTACTTGTTCTCCTTTCTAGTTCGGAGCATCTAGAACTAGTTCGATCTTCAGCTCTTGATTGAGCAATGGTGTCTTCTTCTATTCGTAACTTGGTGTTATACTTGTTATAGACATCGTTCCATGTCGTGGCTGGGAATTCTCTCAAGCTTTTCTTGAATCTTTTTGTGGCTTCTGAGCTTCTATCATTTAAATTGCTTGCAAACGCCATTGCTGCCCAATTGTCAGGTTCCCTTGGTAGCAGCACTCTTTCTTGTTGAAACCTGTCTACAAACTCACGGAGCAACTCTGCGTCTCCTTGTTTTATTTTGAATATGTCTTCCATTCTTTTTTCGACTTTTTGTGCACCGGAATGTGCTTTTATGAAAGAATCTGCAAGCTCAGCAAAAGAGTCAATAGAATTTTTGGGTAGAAGAGAATACCATGTTAGTGCTCCTTTGGTGAGTGTCTCTCCGAACTTCTTGACCAATACTGATTCAATTTCTTGTTTAGTCAGATCGTCGCCTTTTACTCCTGTATTAAAAGAAGTTACATGATCACGTGGATCGGTTGTCCCATCGTACTTGAGAATATCAAGCATTTTGAATTTCTTGGGAATAGGCAAGGGTGCAGCACTTGGCTTCCAAGGTTGTTTAGAATATCTATCAACGTCAATGCCCTTGATGACAGGTGGTACTCTAGGAATTTGTTCGATTCGATCGTTTTGTTCCTTCACCTGTTTCTGCAAGGTTAGTAATAAAGATTATAATTATGGATTATTGGACATACCTGGTCTTGCTTCGAGGGACTCATTTGGAGTGCCTCAACTCCTGAGTTTGCTAATCAGGATTGTGGATTTTCCACAGTTACGGTGTTGTTAGGAGGAGGTGTAGGTGATACAGCTGGTAGTCCCCTCATGAAAGCTTGTAAGGCTTGAGTCACATATTCACCAAACATTTGTCTTACAGGGTCTTGTTCTCCTATTTGTTCGTTTCCATTGTGATTATTGTTTTGAGTCATACATCTCTCAGGGATTGATACCTTGAGCCTCGTGGGGATCCTGAAGGTGATGGAACTGGAGTTCCAATTCTCTGTTGGTTGTTGTCATTGGCGTTCAACATAATTCACAGAATGTTGTTTGAAAAAAACAAAGATTATCAGATTCCCGGTAACGGAACCAATTTGTTTAACCAAAGAATTAGATTCTTTGCCAAAGCTATTTTAAGAAGAACTCGGGTTTTTGATAATCAAGAGAATATGCAAATAATTGTAAATAGATTCGTCAATAGAAAGCGGTAAAGATGCGTAAAAGTAAGTATATTTCAATAGTGGTTCGACGTGTCCTTACACGTTATATTTTACTCTCTTATATAGGGAATTTCTTAATATAACGTCTACTCTTTTCAGTGATTGAGAATTAATGACTAATAATGGCATTAATATAATGTTACAATGATTAATCGTAACTGTTGCGTGAAGATTATGTAACATTTGGCTCATTGATTGAAGATCCTCTAATCTGCCCTTTTTTCATCTCCTCGATTAGATTGAGATTCCCGTATTTGATTACCTCGTGGGTATGTTGTTCCGTTCCTCTTTGTCTCGTACCTCTTCGTAAAGTTTCGTCCAGTTGTCATGTTTTCATTGCTCCACATGGATTGCTTAGTCATCATAATTAGTACACGTGTGAAGCCTATTTTTACCAATACAATATCCAATCTCATAAGCTGGCCCGCTAAGGCCTGATCATCCAGTGCTAAAGGTCTCTCTGCTGCTGGAAGGTATGCTAAGCTCCCCAAACTCTCTGTCTGGCGACTCAAGGCATCGGCCACCACATTGGCCTTCCCCAGATGGTATAGAATAGTGATATCATAGTCCTTAAGAAGATCCAACCATCTCCGTTGACGCAAATTAAGATCCTTATGTTTAAACAGATGTTGCAGACTCCGGTGGTCAGTATAAATCTCATAATGGACCCCATACAAATAATGACGCCAAATCTTCAAGGCGTGAACAATGGTTGCTAACTCAAGATCATGCACCGGATAATTCTTCTCATGGGTCTTCAACTGGCGCGAGGTGTAGGCAATCACCCTACCCTCCTGCATCAAAACACAACCACTGCCTATCTTCGAGGCATCACAATACACGGTATTAGAACCTAAAGTTGATGGTAGAACTAACACGGGAGCTATGGTCAAAGCAACCTTGAGATTCTGAAAGCTCTCCTCACACTCGTCCGACCACCTGAATGGAGTGCCCTTCTGGGTCAATTTGGTTAAGGACGAAGCAATAGATGAAAATCCCTTCACAAAGTCACGATAATATCCCGCCAAACCAAGGAAGCTCCTAATCTCTGTAGTTGAGGATGGTTTAGGCCAACTCCGCACCGCCTCTATCTTCTTCGGATCCACCTGAATACCCTCATTGGACACCACGTGTCCCAAGAATGCTACTGAGCCAAGACAAAACTCACAATTGGAGAACTTTGCATAAAGTTTTTCCTCCCTCAATCTCTGTAATACAACTCTCAAATGCTGGGCATGCTCTTCCTGGTTACGAGAGTACACTAGGATGTCATCAATGAACACAATAATGAAGGAATCCAAATATGGTTGGAATACACTATTCATCAAATGCATGAATGCTGCTGGGGAATTGGTAACCCAAAAGTCATCACCAAGAACTCATAATGGCCATAACGGGTCCTGAAAGCCGTCTTTGGGAATATCCAAATCCCCAATCTTCAGTTGATGATACCTGGACCTCAAATCAATCTTAGAGAACGTCCTCTTCCCCTGAAGCTGGTCAAATAAATCGTCGATACGAGGCAAAGGATACTTGTTCTTGACTGTGACCTTGTTCAGCTGCCTGTAATTAATGCACATTCTCATAGAACCATCGTTCTTCTTCACAAATAGAACCGGTGCACCCCAAGGTGACACACTAGGCCGAATAAACCCCTTATCTAGGAGTTCCTGAAGTTGTTCTTTCAATTCCTTCAACTCCGTCGGTTCCATACGATACAGTGGAATAGAAAGTTGGGTGGCATGCTCGGAAGGTCTGTAGGAAACATATCCGAAAATCACGGACTACTGGAACGAAATCAATAGTGGGAGTCTCTGCAGTAACATCCCTCGCAAAACCCAAATAAGATAGGCAACCCTTCTCAACCATACGTTGAGCCTTCAGGTATGAAATCACTCTACTAGGCACATAATCTATGGAACCACTCCACTAAATCCTCGGAAATCCCGGCATCGCCAAGGTCACGGTCATAGTGTGAAAATCTAAAACAGCATGACATGGAGACAACCAATACATGCCCAATATCACATCGAAGTCAACCATACTAAGCAACAACAAATCCACTCGGGTCTCCAGACACCACATATGACCGATACACGCGGTCCACAATAATAGTATCGCCCACAAGAGTAGACACATGAACAGATGTAACTAAAGACTCACGGGGTATATAAAAGAAGAGAAAAATATGATGAAACATATGAATATGTGGAACCGAGATCAAATAAGACTGAGGCATCTTGGTGATAGACTGAAACAATACCTATAATCATGGCATCTGAAGCCATAGCATATGGTCTGGATGGAAGTGCATAGAAACGAGCATGACCGCCACCGGACGACCTCCCTCTCTAGGGCAACCTCTAACTGCCTGCCCCCCACCCATAGCTGGATGGGCGGGTGGTAAAGTAACTGGTGCTGTAGCCGAAGGCTGACTGCTCTGTTGGGATAAACCTCCCGTAAAGCAAGGATAGAACCCCTTGATATGACCCAAATCTCCACACTCAAAGCAACCTCTCTCGGCAAATGGCGGTGGGGACTGAAGGGAACCCCTAACACCGAATAACTGGTAGAAGAACCTAGCATGGAAGATCCCTGAACCGATAAATCACGGGATGAACTCTGTGCTGGGAGGGCACTGAATGATGAGTGACCCTGATGAGAAATGTGATAACTATGCCCCGATAATGCACAGCGGTGAACCGAGCGAGATGACTAAGCATGCCTGAATGGACGGCCTCTATCGTGCTAAAACACACCTCCAGAAGGAACTCCACCAAAACTACCAGATCCCCGAGGCCTCTTGGCCTCCCTCTCAACTCGTTCCTAGCGATGAGCTGACTTAATCTCTCAGGCGATGTCAACAACCTCCTCAAAAGTATCACCTGACACCCTCTCTCTGGTCATAAGAATCCGAAGCTGATATGCGAGGCCATCCACGAACCTCCTGATCTTCTCCCTGTCTGTAGGGACTAACCAAACAGCATGACGGGCTAGCTCTAAAAATCTCATCTCATACTGCGCCACAGTCATATCATCCTGACGCAACTGCTCAAACTGCCTGCACAGCTCCTCTCTACGGGACTTGGCACATACTTCTCTAGGAAGAGAGCGGAGAATTGCTGCCAGGTAAGGGGCGTTGCACCAACGGGCCTACGCCTCTCATAAGCCTCCCACAAAGTAAAGGCAACTCCCGAGAACTGGAAGGTAGTAAACGAGACCCCACTGGTCTCCAAAATACCCGTTGTACGGAGAATCCTCTGACACTTATCTAAGAAACCCTGGGCATCCTCGCCCTCTACACCGCTAAAAGTCGGAGGCTGAAGTCTACCAAACCTCTCCAACCTACACTTCTCGTCATCAGGCATGACTGGAACCACACAATCCTAAACAGGTGCAACTGGTTGGGCTAGAGGTGCCCCCGGCGTCTGAAGTCCCTGAACAACCTGCTTTGGTGTACGGGCGGCAGGAGTCTGAGCGCCTCCCCCGGCCTGAGAAGTAAATGTTGTAGTAGAAACAACGACCGCCGGAGCAAGACTGGTGCACGCGGTCAAGATCTGAGCCAAGGTCTCCTGAAGACCTGGAATAACAGTAGGCACAAACGGTGCCTGAGCTGATCCTGCTGGAGAATCTGTGGCTAGGACCTGATATGGAACAACGGGAGGGTCTATAGGTACTTCCCTAGCTACTACGCGGGCTGCACCCCTACCCCTACCACGTCCTCGACCGCAACCTCTACCACTCACGGGCCTAACTGGTGGCTGGTCATCTGGTTCGGTAGCACGTGTCCTCACCATCTGTGAGAGAATGAAACAATGGAAGTTTAGTTACTAGAAGCAATGGATTCGCACGACAAAAATTCAAAATGTGAGATTTTCCTAAGGGTTGCAGCCTCTCAAAGATAAGTACAAACGTTTCTGCATCGATCCGCAAGACTCTACTAAACCTGCTCATGACTTGTGACATCTATGTAACCAAGGCTCTAATACCAACTTGTCACGACCCAGAACCAACCCTGTCGTGATGGCGCCTATCGTGGAACTAGGCAAGCCAACTCACTCTCAAAAAACTCGATCTTTCATCAAAATCAGATAAAACCCTTTTTCAAACTGAAATTTTTGAAATAAGGAGTTAAATTCAAAAACCAAATTACGGAAAAAGAAACCCCAACATCAGGTATCACTAAGTCATGAGCCAATACTATCACAATGCTGAAATTTAGTAAGACAAAATTGTTTAGAAATAGTCTAAATACACAAAAGGAAGATAAGAAAGGAGAAAGTCAGGGCTGCGATTGCCAGGCAGCTACCTCGTTATCTCCAAATGATGACCCGCAATAGAAGTGGTCAACAATCGCTACTGCAGCATGAGATACCTGGAGTTGCACACAAGTTGCATGGGGTAACGTGAGTACTCCAACTCAGTAAGTAACAAGCCCAAAATATGGGCTAACAGGTAGTGGCGAACTCCACCTCAACAATTATAATGGAAACAATAAACTGTAATGTAGACATGTTTGTATTTAAATAGACAGCTCAAGTGATAAGATAAATGCAGATCTAGACAGTTTAAGATATGTAACTCAACTTCTTCTACATGCCAATGCATCAACTGTATGAAATGCACAATGTGTCTCCACTCTCAAATGCTCGTCCACTCAGTACCGTATATGGATCACACGGCCCAGGGAAGATCCATCCCGGAATATATACATCTCTGACAACAGTCACTCAGTACTGAGGAAGGCCAGTCCAGTCCAGTCCTATGGAGAAGATCCATCTCCAGATAATAATAATAACCTCACAACCACTCGGTATTGTATATGGATCACACAGCCCAAGGAAGATCTATCCTGGAATATATACATCTCTGACATCAGTAGTTCAATACCGAGGAAGGCCATTCCAGCCCTGTGGAGGCCACTCACCCGAGCACCTCGGGACTTCGTCCGAATATACCAACAAGTCTAAAAAATATCATGAACTTAGTCAAGGCCTCAAATCACTTCAAACAACGCTAAAAACATGAATCACACCCCCAATTCAAGCCTAATAAAACTAAGAAATTCTAACTTCCACATTCGATGCGGAACCCTATCAAATCAATTCTGATTGACCTCAAATTTTGCACATAAGTCATAATTGATATTACAGACCTACTCCCACTTCCAAAATTGGAATCCGACCTCGATATCAAAAAGTACACTCCCGGTCAAACTTCCAAAAACCTTCAACTTCCAACTTTCACCAAACGACCCCGAAATGACCTACGGACCTCCAAATCTACATATGAACGCGCTCCTAAGACCAGAATTACCATACAGAGTTATTCCCAAGTACGAAATTCCTAACGGACATCGATAACATTAAAATACACTTCAACCCAAATTCATGAAATTCTTCGAAGGCGGAATGGCCTAAATGACACCTATACTTGTACCACTTTGTCATGCCGGTCCCCAAACTCAACAATTTACCAACCAAATCCATATACCCTTAAAACCTGAGCATTTTAAATGCCGCTCGTCCTATGTGGCATTTTTTACTAAAATGTGTGTGCTACACTCGTTTAAAGAGCATGAGTGTAACGACCCAGCTAGTCGTTTTGAGAATTAGAGCCTTGATCCCCTAATAATTGCTTTTCTCACATTATTTCTGCTTTTTGGATTTGCCGGAGTGATTGGTTATGGAATTCAGAGAGTTTTTGGACACTTAGTCCCTAGATGTGAGTTTAAGTATTAGAATTTGGACCGTAATCGAAATTGTGTGAAGACGGATCCGGAATGGAATTTTATCGACTCTGTTAGCTCAACTAAGTGATTTTGGGCTTAGAATCACGCCCGGAATATGTTTTGGAGGTCTGTAGTAGATTTAGGTTTGAATTGGCGAAAGTTAATTTTCGGCGATTTCGGCTGATAGTGGAAATTTTGATATCGATCTCGGAATGGAATTCCGAAAGTGGCAGTAGGTTCATAGTGCCATTTTTGACATGTGTGTAAAATTTGAGGTCATTCAGACTAGATTTGACATGATTCGACGTTGTTTGTAGAATTTGGAAAATTCTAAGTTCTTAGGCTTGAATCTGTGCTCAATTCATGTTTTTGATGTTATTCGATGTGGTTTGACGGATTGACTAAGTTTGAATGATGTTTTAGGAATGGTTGGTATGTTTGGTTGAGGTCCCGGGGGCTTCAGGTGAGTTTCGGATGCTTAACGGATTGGTTTGGGGACTTATGCCTTAGCTGAAGTTGTTGCACCTGTTATTTTCGCACCTGCGGATATTGGACCGCAGGTTCGGAGCCGCAGATGCGATTATGGGCATGGGCAGTTGGGATCGCAGGTGCGGTTGGGGGACCGCAGAAACGGGCTTGCAGATGCGGCCCAATGCCCGCAGATGCATCTCCAGGCCGAATAAGTGACCTTCGCACTTGCGATGATTTTTCCGAAGATGCGGACCCATGAGCGCAAATGCGGATATCTCTGGGCAGAAAAGAGGATTTTGAGGGTTTGAAATTTCATAACACAAAGTTCGATTTTGAGCTCGATGGGAGACGATTTCTCGAGGGATTTTGAGGGAGAACTATTGGGTAACTAATTCTAACTCTATTTTAATCATATTACATTAATCTATTGTTGTTTTCCTCGTCTAATTAAGGAATTTGAGGGTAGAAGTTTGAAGATGGGGAAAAGGTTCCCCAATTGAAAATCTGAGGTTTGAATGGGAATTAGACGTTGGTTTTGGATGATTTTTGTTCGAGTGAACTCGTGAGTGAATGGGTGTTCATAATTTGTGATTTTTACCTGATTCCGAGACGTGGGCCCAGGGAGTTTTTTTGGGCATTTTTCCTAATTTCACACTTTAACTTCGATTTAATTAGTTAAATTAGTTACCTGTAGTTATATTTACATTATGCAATTAATTTGAATAGATTCGGGCCATTCGGAGTTGGATACTCGTGGCAAGAGCGTGGTATCGAGTTGATTTGAGCGGTTTGAGGTAAGTGGCTTGCCTAACCTTATGTTGGGGAACTTCCCCTTAGCATGTTTGATATTAATTGATGTGTGGGCGACGTGCACGTGAGGTGACGAGTATGTACACAGGCTATTATTGCAAAAGATCCCATTTTCCTTTCTAAGTCATAACATTGTTTTCCCTTATTAAATTGCACTAATACGTTTAATTGTTTAGCTTAGATTAGGGAAGCATACTTACGTATTTTAACTGTCTATTTTCCATTTTGTGCGCCATGCTTAGTTAGACCCCTATCTTTCCTTATATGTGTTTAGTCTAAACTATATAACTTGATGCCATATTTGTCATTTTATCTTGCATTGCATATTTACTTTGAGACTACGGACGTATTTCGGGAGATCCCTCAGCACTGCAAATTAACTTTGGGACTACAGACGTATTCCGGAAGATTTCCCTGTCTTGCATATTTATTTTGGGACTACGAACGTATTTCGGGAGATCCCCCAGCACTCCATATTTACTTTTGGGACTACAAACATATTTTGGGAGATCCCCTTGTACTGCATAATCATTCGGAACTATGGGACGGTATCCCGAGAGATTCCCTATTGTGTTTTCCTTGTTCCGAGCCGAGGGCTCCCTTAGCTGTTGAATTTTCGAGAATTTCTTTAAAAGTTTTACCGTAAATATACTTATATCTTTTACTATTTAATTTATTGTATTTACTCCGGTAGGGCCTTGACCTGACCTCGTCACTACTCGACCGAGGTTAGGCTTGGCACCTACTGGGTATCATTGTGGTGTACTCATGCCCTTTTCTGCACATATTTTTGTGTGCAGATCCAAGTACGAGCTATCAACCTCGGGGTTAGTGCGTGTTGCTGATTCCAGGAGACTTCAAGGTACTTCTACTTACGTCCGCAGCTCCTCGGAGTCCCCTTCATCCTCCATTGTTGAAGAAAAGTGAGCTTTTCTTCTTTGCTTTTCTCCCTCTCCAACATTTCTGTCCAAGCCTCTCTTTTTTTTCTCTCTCTCTCTTCAGCAATTTTTGTCCAATTCTTTCTCCCCTCCCTTGTCTTCTTTGTTTGTTTCTTCCCTCGAGTCTGATACTTTATCATGAATATAGAATCCTTTGGCCAATAATTCAGATCTTTTTTAAAATTCAATTATATGCCCTTTTTGTAGAAGGGAAACACATCAAACTATCAAAATACCAACAAACCAAAAAAGGGTCAACCGAAAAATCCTAAAAAATTACCACACCTCAAAATTAACCCATAAAGGATTTTGAAGCACAAATTATACATGTTTTACCAATTAATCCTTTAAAAAGATTAGAACTTTTTGAGAAAATTTAACCCCCAATTTCAAAATTCAAACAAGGCAAGACTTGTTAAAACTGACTTTAGCATTTCGTCGAACACCTGGTGTCTGCAATCCTGTAGATTTGTTTTTTGAATTGTTGGGACGATTAGCTCATTGTAGATGTTGTTTGATCTTTTGGCATCAGTCACTTGCTCAATTGGAGTCAATTGGCATTGGTCTTGTTCAGTTTGGACACCTGTAGCTATATGCTCGGCCAACTAGTGTTCGCCGGTCATATTCAGTTTGTTGAAGGAGACTATTCCAACATTGAAATGGTCTGAAACTTGGTGGGTCGATGGTATTTGAAGGGGAGACCAATCTCCATTGCTTGGAATCACTCGATTTGAACGAGAATCGATATGATAAATATCAGTTTTGCCTAGGCGATTTTTCGCTACAGTACTCGATCCACCATTGTTGAATTTTGTAGCAGCTTGTGAGGAAATGAGAGGGGCGCCTAGGTGGGGTTTATGCGAAATGGTGAGACGCATCTTTTGGGACTTTTCCGGTGGCTTTTCACCACCGGACGACGCCATAGTGTCCATTCTGCCGTTGATGTGTTACTGTTCACAACAGTCGCACCATTTGAGAGAGGGGATTAAGGGATTAATGTTTGAATTTTATTTTGATTTTAATTATTTTTAATATACCATGTGACATAACATCTACACATTGTTTTTTTTTATGTGACAGCCAACGTGGAGGAGATTGTGTTACACGCACTGATAGCCTCCTGTCATAAGCGTGTATTATATTCGGTTTGAAGGAGTATAAGTGTTCAATTGGCAAATTATTAAGTTTGGGGATCAACATGACAAAGTGGCACAAGTATAGGTGCCATTAGGCCATTCTGCCTTCTTCGAAAATGCCAACTTTTTACAATAAGCGCAGTAACGCTCCCCGATCATCCAAAATTCGATCCGGACATACGCTCAAGTCCAAAATCATCATACAAACCTATTGGAACCTTTAAACCCCGATTTCGAGGTCGTTTATTCAAAAGTCAAACTTTAGTCAATTCTTTCAACTTAAATCTTCCGAAATTAAAGATTTATTTCCAAATCAACTCCGAACTTCCCGAAATTTAATTCCGACCATACGTACAAGTCATAATACATTAAGTGAAGCTAATCAAGGCCTCAACTGCCGAACGACATGCTAAAGTTCAAAACAATCGGTCAGGTCGTTAGGTCAGCTGGTTAAGGAAAGCTCAGGTTATGAAATCGCTTAGCCGTTAATAAATAACTTCTCAAGAGTTTTCATAAATTATAATTTTGATACAATAAGCATGAAGCCATAAACTTTCGAACCAATAATTTTTCGAACCCACAAATTTCATAAACTTCTGAACCGCTAAACTTTCGAACTCGTAAACACTATAATTTCTAAACACGCAAACTTCCAAATAACCTCCAAACTCAGAACTTTGAAACTCGTAAAATTTCGAACATGTAAACATAAAAATAAAATAAAAACAAAACTGAAGATATCACAAAAAAGTTTTTTTGTCGGTGGTGGGGTGAGGAGGTGTGGGGTAGGGTGAGTGGTGCAGAAAAATAAAAATAAACAGAAAATAAAAAATCAAAAATACAAAAAGAAAATAGAAAAATGTTTTTCTAAGAAAGTCATTTTCCTCAAATTTTAGAAAAATATGATATCTAGAAAAATATTTTCCAAATTATTTTGAACAATCAAATGGTGAAAAATAAAAAATACATTACCAAACACACCCGGTATCCGATGAACGGAATTGCCGAATCTGATGAAATCGTAGACTCATAAATCGTTCAAGAAATACGACTTATAAATCTCTAGGAATCCAACTTATATAGTATCCAATTTTAAATACCACCATTTTTTCAACGACGCCGTCAGGTTCCTAATTGAAATTATTTGCCTCGAGTAAACCCACCGAAAGCCAAAAGAAACCAATAACAAAGAAATTCCCGGTTCATTAATACTAGTCCGGTTCAGACCTTAAGCCCGAAGCCGCAATTTCACCAAAAGATCTCAAACCCTACATAAACCCTGAACCTTCTTTCCCAATCTCCCAAGAAAAGTATATTAGGAGTAACATTTTTAATTTTTTATGGCGTTTTCCTTTTCTTCTCCTCCAAGCCACAATCACTGAAAAAACCCCTAAACCCTAATTCTCACTCTTACAGCGAACGAAGGAAGGGGGAAAATGGGAAAAACATATGCAGCAGGGCTATTTGCAGCCCTAGCTTCTGCTAAGTTTGGTACCGAAACTGCTTATGCCGACGGTGGTGATGGTGGTGGTGGTTTCAGCTTCTCTCCGTTTTCCACCTCTTCTAATAAGGTACCGAGTGCTCCTGCTGATGTTCCTCAGCCACCTCAGCCGGCAGCGGCAACTCCTGAGCCTCCTCCTAAGGTTCGAAATGATAATCCGAGGACTACTTCAGCTGGTTTTGATCCTGAGGCTTTGGAGAGAGGCGCTAAGGCGTTGAGAGAGATTAATAGTTCCAAAAGTGCCAAACAGGTATCGAATCTTAGTTGATATTCTAGCTTTATTCCTAAGAAGACAATAGTAATGTACTACCACTATATCTCAATTTGTTTGGTACTGTTGGGGAATTAATTATTGGAAAATGTTATAAAAGATAAAGATTTGTCTATTTGGTATGCAGTTTAAATTATATTTCAGAAAAAAAATAAGGAATTGCTGCGGATTTCACACTGATAGAAAAATACTAATGATTTATCTATTGTTATGTTGTTTAAATTATTCCTAGTTTTTCTGTTTTGTAGGTTTTTGAAGTGATTAAAAAGCAAGAAGATACTAGGCAGGTAGAGTTAACTGCAAAAATGCAAGAGTTTAAAGCACTGCAAGCTCAAGCTGAGACGGTAAGCTTACATTTTTATGGCAAGCTACTCTTTGTGTATGAACTCGTAAAAAGAAAGTTCCTTTTATTTGTTTTTGTTGATAGATTAAGGAGCTGCAATCAGAAGTATCAACTAACAAATCTTGTTAGTCGATTGCACCTGTATTTTATTTCACAATTTGTTTTTTGTTTTGATCTCCACTATTTTATTAGTATTCCCTGTAGGTAGTCCTCGATTTATGTCTTTTTCCCCTCTTAATCTTCATTTAGGCAAGCTTACTATATGTGATTAAGCATTGGTGGTTGGTTATAAGTGGATTTGAAATTTCATTGGCCGTAGGGGACATGGTTATGTATTCCCATGCGCAAACTAAACCAAGTGCAAACAACCCGATTATTTTACCTTAGTTACCTTTTATTTGGGAAGTTGTTGAAGACAACTAAGCCACGCGGGGATTTTGTATTTACCCTACTGGAAATAAACATGGAGTGTGGCCTGCTAAATACTTTGTTTTTTCTGTCTCTGCGTGCCGCCCCTCCAAAAAATAATCATTTGTTTCTTCCAGAAAATGTGCGACAAACCTTTGTGCATTTGTTGGTAATTATTTGTTGTTCACTAATCTGATTGCAACACATATCAATTGTCTTTTTTGTAATATCAAAATTTGAACTTTACTTATTTATTTACCAAGGAAGAAAAAAAACATGATTGATTGTCTTTCGTTTAACAGGAGAGACAAAGAGTTATATACGATGAACAAAAAAAACTAGCTCAGCAACAGGCACAAATCAAGTCACAGATGGCTCGATATGAAGATGAATTAGCAAGGAAAAGGATGCAGGCATGTGAAGTGATTTAATAATGCACGGTTAAATTGGTAGTGCTTTACATGATAAAGCTGACTTATGCTTGCATTCTCCAGGCAGAAAATGAGCACCATAGAGCTAGAAATCAGGAGTTGGTAAAAATGCAAGAGGATTCAGCTCTGAGACAAGAGGCAGCTAGACGAGCAACAGAAGAACAAATCCAAGCACAGCGCCGCCAGACAGAGAGAGAAAAAGCAGAGATAGAACGTGAAACTATTAGAGTGAGAGCTATGGCAGAAGCAGAGGGGAGAGCACATGAAGCAAAGCTGGCTGAGGATGTTAACAGGAGAATATTAGTAGACCGGGCAAATGCTGAACGGGAGAAATGGGTTGCTGCGATTAACACAACTTTTGATCATATTGGAGGTTATTCTCTAACGACCATCTATTAGCTTGGTGATACGGGTTATCCATGTGTAGATTTTGTGGATCATATCAGTCCATTTTGTTCATGTTATTAGTATTGACCTGCATAATACATGTCTTGCTTTGGTGTTGAATTTTTTCTTCTAAACCTGCGTTCATGCCAATGCGCTGTGCTTGTAGCTGAAGAGACAATTTAAGTCTTCTGTTTCTTGGGAAACAGAAACAGGAAGAGATTTGGATTTGTATCTCTTTTAATGTTGTGGAGTAATATTTGCTTGCTGGTGTTAGAAACAATTATTGAATTTATAATTTATAATCTACACATCTTTCTATGCTCATTTTCCCTTTTAGCCTTTTCAATGAGTGTAATAGAAAAAAATTAATTACGCCAGACATATTTTCTGGACTCTAATTATAAATGCTGCATTCTTCTTATTCTTGCCATGCCTCTGGCGACTATGATTAGTGCCGATACTACTGAGTGGGGGGTTAAAACTTTGCAAAAGATAAATAGCAGTATCAATTTCTTTTTGGTTTTGTTTTGAAAAGGGTAATCAAGCACCACTAAGCAAATGCACAAAATTTAGGTAGGCTACATTTTTGGGCTACTGCTGATGCAAAATAAATATTATCTTTTAACGTGAAGTCCATTTATAGGTGGTTTCCGTGCAATACTAACGGATCAAAATAAGCTTGTTGTGGCTGTTGGTGGCGTGACTGCTCTTGCAGCTGGAATATATACAACAAGGTATTTTATGTATTTTCAAAATTAACAATGTAAAGTTGTTTGCATGTGCAATTCTTTTGCAATTCGTGCTTAATATTGTGATGTGCATTTTCTTATTTATATTATTTGTGGGTTGTAGGCATATTCTTTTCCACGTTCAGAGACCACATGAACAGACATCAGATTTTTTGAGCATGCATCTTGGTTTATTCTAAAGGTTTTAAGGTGGTCAAATATGTTGAAGAACTTCTTTATTTTTTTGGGGTGGGGTGGGGGGCAAGAAATGGTGGTGTTATATTCTTTATTCATCAGTTCTTTACTTCTCCATCATTTTAGCTGTGGCTTATGACGGCCAATGGGATCATCTTTTTCCGCTGGCTTTGTGAACCTGTTGTACTTATTGGTACAATTCTTCTTAAACCCTTTCTTCTAGTTTGAGCATCACTATTATTCAATCCACCTTGTGGGGATGAAATGAAGGTTCAGTGGCAAGGAAAATCCAACTGTTATGAGTTGTGATCTTTTAAGCATTTCTATCATTTTAGCCATGCAGAATTCATATGATATTAAGCTACTGGCATATCTCTACTTGTTTTGTTTGACTGCTCCCTCTATTTACAATACACTTGTTTATTTAAAGGGCCAATACTAACGAAGAAGTTGGTTTGGTTTATATGGAATCTGGTGGTGGGTAAACTATTAAAGTTTTGGTTACCCTGTCTCTCTTGGATTCTGTCTATGGCTGTTCTGGAAGATATTTTGCCAGCACTTCTACTTGTATTCATTAGTGTGGCTAATGCAAGCTTGTAATCCGAATTGCAGAGAAGGTGCAAGAGTTGTCTGGAGTTATGTGGACAGAATATTGGGACAGCCATCATTGATCAGAGAGTCATCTAGGGGTAAATATCCCTGGTCAGGCATCTTCTCACGAGCCATGAGCACTCTCTCGAAGGGTGCTAATGGAGGTGCAACCAAGCCTGAGAAAGGATTCGGGGATGTGATTCTACATCCATCTCTTGAAAAAAGGATTCAGCAATTAGCCAACGCTACTGCTAATACCAAATCTCATCAAGCTCCATTTCGCAACATGCTCTTTTATGGCCCTCCAGGAACTGGGAAGACAATGGTTGCTAGGGAGCTTGCTCGCAGATCTGTAAGATCTTTCCCCCCTCTTTGTTTCGCTTCTCAGCTAATTTTTAGTGACCTTTACAATTTACTTATATGGTATGTGTTCCATTCAATCTTGTTAAAGTATTGCACAGGGTGAGGATGCCTGTTGATACAATCTATAGTAAGCATTGAGTTGCCACAAGCTGGCATATGTATACCATCTTATAAGTTGAGACAAAGTCACTGATAAAAAAATTGCTTTTTGATGCAAAGCCTAACAGTTTAAAAAAGTTCTATAAGGGCAATCTCTCAAGAGAATTTTGACGTTAGAGGACTCCGTTTATGGAACATCTATAGATTGACACTTCTAATTTTGTTGGTGGTCAATAATATGCTTGATTCTCTTGTCAGGGACTTGACTATGCATTGATGACGGGTGGTGATGTTGCACCACTGGGATCGCAGGCCGTCACTAAAATACATCAGTTATTTGACTGGTCCAAAAAATCCAGAAAGGGTCTCTTACTTTTTATTGACGAAGCAGATGCATTTTTGTGCGAGTAAGTGACTTTCCCCTAACATTGCTGCATTTGATTGATCGATATCTTTAAAAAAATTTGATAGGTTTGTACTAGTTATTTGCATCACCATGCTAAGAGGCATACTTCCTTTGACAAAGTAATTTTATATAATCTTGTTCAGGGATCTCTGGAATCCTTAGGGGCTTTAAGATGTACTTTGTTTTAGTAGCAATGCACTGAAAGAAAAAAAATCTTCAGGATAGCTAGGCATGCCTCAATCATTAACTCATTACAAATACCCTGTTCTCGTTTGAGAGAGAACTTGTTGAAGTTAGTCCAATAGAGATCAAATAATTTCGTCTTGGGGAATAACTTTATAGAACAGATAATCTGCTGGAAATTCAATTGGATGATTTTTGAAGTCCTGAAGCACCAAAGGATGTGGTGCAGCGGATGGGGCTACTCCTCCCTTAACCATAGGTCTCGGATTCGAGCCCTGGGTATGGAAAAATCCTTGGTAAGGAGCGCTTCCCCCCGAATGGAGCCCTACACGGCGCAAATCCGGATATAGTCGGGCTGCAATGCGGGTTCCAGACATTGGGTGGGGGGAAAAAAGATGCAACATATAGAACTGAACTGATTCCATTCAGGTGAAGGTAGTCTGACTTGCTTGTTAACTTGATGGCGGAGCCAAAATTGAGAGATTACGTGAAGGGAAAATTCCGCCTTAAATGTCATCCAAATTAAATGATGCCACATTGAACCCTAGATTAATCAGTTCTATCATCTCTATTTTCTGATATTATAGCTATACCCAGTATTTATATGCTTGTCACATTCTCTGTTACAATGTCTTGGTGATTGACACGTAGAATTTGATTGTTTAGCCATTAGATCTCTGAGCTTGCCTTTCCATGCCAATTTCAGACGAAACAAAACCTATATGAGTGAAGCTCAGAGGAGTGCCCTCAATGCACTGCTTTTCCGCACTGGTGATCAGTCAAAAGATATAGTACTTGCCTTAGCTACAAATCGCCCTGGTGATCTTGATTCAGCTGTTGCAGACCGTATTGATGAAGTCATCGAATTCCCTTTGCCTGGTGAAGGGGAGCGCTTCAAGCTGATCAAACTGTATCTAGAAAGATATATCGCTCAAGCTGGGGAAAGGAAACCCAGTTTGTTTTCAAGCTTATTCAAGAAGCAGCAGCAGAAAATAGAGATAAAAGGATTAACGGATGATATCCTGAGAGAAGCTGCTGCCAGGACAGAGGGATTTTCAGGCAGAGAAATCGCAAAGCTGATGGCTAGTGTTCAAGCTGCTGTATATGGGAGTGAGGACTGTGTATTAGACCCTAACTTATTTCGTGAAGTGGTAGATTATAAAGTTGCTGAACATCAGCAGAGGAGGAAATTAGCAGCTGAGGGTGACAAGTGAAGAAATGTTTTTCGTTAAGATAATTTTGCCAAAGAGTGATCAAGGGCGCCTACTGAGAATTTTGTTACCGAGGAATTTTCCGCGAATGACCTATTCTTTTCCCATTGTTTCGGGAAATTTTGGCTTCTTACAAGTTAAAAATTTCATGGTATTATTATTCATAGCCTAGGCCAGTTCTGTGTTCTTTTCACGTTTTGTTTAGCCACTTGTGTATTCAGCCCATGGAAATAAAAGTGCAATGGCTGAAAATTATTCCAAAAAGGAAAAAGTTATCTTTTCCTCTATGTTTTTGATAAAAAAAATATCAAGATTTTAAGTGATTTTAAGTTCTACGTCGTTGATGTAGAGTATTTACGCTATCATTTCACTTTAAAAGTATTGATAACACTATCTAATAACGTTAATTGGTAACCTAGAATAGTTGGTAAGTGATTTATCACATTAGGATAAATTACACTAATGATATAAAAGAATTAAAGAATAACTTACAATTTCAAAGACAATTCTCCAACAAGTTAATACATCGTTAAACAACTTACAGACACTTTAATTCATCACCGAAGAGTAGCCTTTGAATAGAATTATTCGCAATTGTTACTCGAGAAGAACAATATTGTCGTTCGAAAAGTAGAGTAAAAAAACAAGAACGCAATTTGAAGAGTATATATTGAAGGAAATTTTTCCTCCTATAGCAAAGGTATTATAAATAAATATTCTTTTAAAAAATTATCTTCTATAGTTACCTTTTAATTTTATAGCAAAATATCTATTTATGATCTTTTCCTACCTTTCAGCCATTAAATACCTTGTGTATTATTTTTTCCTATCCCTCTCTCCTCCTTCCTCTTTCCTCTTTCTTCTCTTTTTCCCCATATTTTTTCCTCTACTGCTTTTTTAAAACCCTAGCAGGGGTTGTGTTCCGCCAACGATAGATCCGGCCGGCAACCACTTTCCCCTTCCTTGTTGTGTCACCTCTAACCCCCTCCTCTGGCCGACGATACCTTCTTCTTTTTCTGAAGTGATGATTACAGTAGAAAACCATTTGGTTTCCAAACGTGACGATCTAAAATAGCTGAAGTAGAAAAACTCTAAGATCCAACATCTTTCACGCCATTTTGAATAGAAAGTAGAGACGTGATTTTTTTGCTTAACTACTTGTTATTCAAAATTCACGGTCCAACTAATTCAAATTCATTCTATGAGATTATAAGAAGAAGATTTCGACAAGGTGAAGGAATGCGAATGAAATACATGGAAATACAACAGTATGTATTTCATGAATGTATTCATATGCTTTTTTAATTAATATAATAATTTATGTATTAAGATGTATATATGTATTCATATATATCTGCAGTATGTATTCATATGTTTTTTGCATTATAGATGACCTGTTATACTTAATTCAATGTATTTTTATGTATTTAACTGTATTCAATGTAATTATATAATTTCAATATATAAATCTATTTGTAAAGATACCACTAAAAAATATTTTAGTAAAGATACCACTAAAAAAAGAAAAGATGGATTGAATCTCTGAAGATTGCTCTATTTTTTGGGTGTTTTCGGTTGAGGATCTTTTCTATAACTGAAAATTCAAATTTTGTGTGTTATAATTAAGTTTGTTGAGTTATATTAGGAGCCTATCGCGTTAATTGATTCACTTAACAGCTGAAGACCTTTTTTTCCTCACATTCCCTTATTTTATTCACGAATACAACTCGCAAATACAGTCGAATACATTCTCTGCTTAGCTGGACTCCCCTGTTTTATGCCGAGTTTTGCTACTGTATTCATGAATACAGTAAAAAAAATACATTGAATACAATCTATAACAATTAAAAACATAGTTATATGAAGTAATTTAGTAAATGATAACTATAGCAAGTTAATAATCACTAAAACATAATGGTTTCTGAAAATTTCACTATATTAAAAACTAACAATTACGAGATAATACCTTTGGCGGGAATACATTACGATTTGACCCATAATTAATTTCCTACCTACTTTATCCGCCATTCTATCACTGCTTTAGAGTTTGCTCACTCCATTGTTGAGTTGAGTTTGTCGGGAGACGTCTTATAACAAGACCAACTTATTACTCGAAAAACTTAAGGGTGTTCGCTATTGAATATTTATACAATTCGAAATTTATTTCAATTAAGTATTTCTTGCTGAGTTGACACGTAAAGTGAGTTTCACCCAATATAGTCACGTGAAATCCAAAAAACAGATTGTTTTTTTCTTTTTTTATTTCCTTCTTCTTCTCCTTTCTCTCCACCACAATTTTCACCATTGCTTCCTCCACTTTCACCCGTGTTGTGCCTCCACCATTGATTTATTTCCTCCTTCTTCTTCTTTTTCTTCTTTCTCTCCACCACCAGTCGCTGCCAAGCTCCCCCTTCTCACCACCAAATCCTCCGCCACCCTCCTCTCTAACCCCCATGGCTGAATCCTTCATCTTCGCCCCACCCATCTCCAGCGGTCACTCTTATCCAGGAGCAACCCCCCCCCCCCCCCCCTTCGCCCCCCCTCTTCAGAAAAAACGAAATGATCTGAATCTTTTT
>ML281237.1:6037-25931 GCA_005239495.1 Nicotiana undulata | reverse complement strand
GGGGGGGGGTGATTTTGAGATTAGCGATGTTTTGGGTGTTCCAAAAGCTCGAGCGAATCCGTATTATGATTTAGTACTTGTTGGTATATTTGGACGGGGGCTCGGGTGGGCCCAGGTGCCACTCGGACACCCAACGGGACTAAAAACCAGCTAAAATAGTTGCTGGTGCAACTGTTGCTGGTGTGACCGCAGGTGCGGTTGCCCAGTCGCAGGTGCGGAACCGCTCCTGCGGTCCCAAGCATTGCAGGTGCGACCCAGGTGAGGTCCCCCATTCTCGCAGATGCGGACAAAGGTCCGCAGGAGCGGAACCGCAGGTGCGGTAATCCCGCCGCAGGTGTGACTAGAGCCCCTCTTGCCCAGTTCCGCAGGTGCGAGCCTCAGCTCGCAGGAGCGAGACCGCAGGTGCGGAATCCCTGTAGGCCAGACAATGCATAATCTTTAAAATACGGGATTTTTCCTATTTTCACCCTTCTCTTCTTCCTCAACCACCATTGACGATTCCCAATCTAGTTTTCCTTCATAACCATTTGGGTAAGTGACTCTAACACTATTTCCTTCCATTCCTCTTCATTAATCACTAGAACCTAGGCCTAAAATCATGAAAACAAGGTACAAACTAGGGGTTTTTGGGTAGAGTTAGGGCTTATGGGATTTTGGGTAATTCAACCTCAATTTGGGGTCGGATTTCAAAGCAAATCATATATTTAGGCTCGTGGGGGTATGGGTAATCGGGTTTTGGTCCGAGCCTCATGTTTGGACTAAGTGGGCCCAGGGTCTAATTTTGGTATTTTTGGAAGAATGCTAGAAATTGTATATTTAGGCTATGAGATTGTATTAATGAGTCATTATTGATTTTAATAAGTTAATTATGTTTAGATATTGTCGTTTTGGAGTTGAATTCAAAAGGAAAGGCGGTATTAGAAGATTGAATTGCTATTCTTGGACCCGAGGTAAGTGTCTTGCCTAGCTTTGGTGAGGGAATATGTATTGTATGCTATGTGCTAAGTGTTTATCATGTTCAATGCATAGGTGAGGTGC
This sequence comes from Nicotiana undulata, assembly GCA_005239495.1. NCBI lineage: Eukaryota > Viridiplantae > Streptophyta > Magnoliopsida > Solanales > Solanaceae > Nicotiana > Nicotiana undulata. Next base: position 24,893 of record ML281237.1, on the reverse strand, counting down.
GAGTACCTATGCATTGTGTGTCAAGCATGCCCGTGAGTCCATTTTTGATGAAATTCTTATTATTACTTCCATATTCAGTGTATTATGAAATTGTCTCTACTTGGAAGTTGATTGTTGTTGAAAATCCTTGTTGATGAACTTGCGATGTAGTGGTTCTATTGAGGACCCAACCATAAAGGATATACATGAAAAGGTTTGTTATAGCTGAGACCCTTGCCGGGCAATTGTTATGATATGGACTGAGATATTCCCCTTGTCGGGTGTTTATGATATGTATTTCCACTATGCTGCATTCCTTGCCATTTGATATTGTCATTTTTATGATGAGGAAGAGTGTAAAGCACGAAGGGTGATGCCTTGCCATGATTTACATTGATTACATCATAAAATGCATAGTGAGGAAGAGAGTAAAAGCACGAAGGTTGATGCCGTGCCATGATTCACATTGATTAAAAACACGAAGATTGATGTCATGTCATGATCTGTATTGCCTCACATTATACATTGCATTGTGAGGAAGAGAGTAAAAGCACGAAGGGTGATGCCGTGCCATGATTTTTATTATCTTATATCATACATCGCATTGTGAGGAAGAGAGTAAAAGCATGAAGGGTGATTCCGTGCCATTACATACATTGCTCGTATTTATACTTGTTACGTTAGTATTCTTGTTAATTTGCTCTTTTGCTCTCTCCTACGTGTTAATTAATTGTTCTTATCTCTCACTTGTCACCCCCATTAACTGCTCCCGTATCCCATGCTTATCTGTCTATTCCTGCGTTTGTCTGTGATATACTGTACAGGTAGATTATCGTTGTCAAGTCTAGCCTCGTCACTACTTCGGCCGAGGTTAGGCTCGGAACTTATTCAGTACATGGGATCGGTTGTACTGATGCTACACCTGCACTTCTTTATGTTGTGCAGATCCTGCAGCCGGACCCAGTAGACATCGTTAGAGGGAGTATCCTTCAGTCCACCTCGGAGATTGCAAGGTAGACCCGCAGACGTTCGTGGACCTTGACGTCTCCTCTATCCCTTTTTCTTCCTTCTTGTCTTTTTCATTTATTTCCAAAGACAGTTGTATATAGTTATTGTTCATCCCCTTGTTTGTAGTAATCATTTAGTATGTTCGTGAGTTAGTGACTCTAGATTCGGGGATTGTTACACGTATTGTATTTGTTTCTATCACTTAGTCCTATTTTTATCTATTTCTGCTATTAAAATTTGTAAACTATTTTTGGTTAATTCTGTTAATTCGGTGTTATCATGTTTGTTTAACTACACACGTTAGCTTGTCTAGCGGGTTCAACATTAGATGCAGTCACGGCCTGAAGGTGGGATTTCGGGTCGTGATAAGTTGGTATCAGAGCTCTAGGTTGCTTAGGTCTCACAACTCACGGACAAACTTGGTAGAGTCTGAGGGATCGGTATGGAGACGTCTGTACTTATCCCCAGAGGCTGCAAAGTTAGGAATAACTTCACATCTTTCATTCTCTGTCGTGCCAATTGAATTCTAAACACTAATTGAGTCTCTAATTACTCTCTCACAGATGGCGAGAACGCGTGCTTCCCTTGGTTTCGCTCAGCAGCCTGACACTCCTGATATAACTCCTACGAGGGGTCGAGGTCGAGGCCGGGGCTGGGCTCAGCCTGGAGCAGCAGCCCCAGTGGAGGATCCTCAGGTCGAGTTTGACGAGGAGATTCCAGTTCCGGCAGTCCCAGTTGGACCAACTGAGGTCCTAGAGGGGTTCATAGCTACCCAGTACTTCAGGACGCTCCAGTCCGCTCAGTGGGACTCATGGAGAGTGTGGCTTAGGCCGGTCTTCTTCCTACTACACCAGCTGGTTCTCAGGCTGGGGGAGGTACTCAGACTCCTTTTATTCATACCCCAGAGCAGGTTGCCACTCAGTTTCAGACTCCAGTACCTCAGACAACCGGAGTAGCTCAGCCGGGTATTGTGGCACCGACAACTGAGGGAGCAGCTATGTCAGCAGATGCCCTATGGAGGTTGGATAGATTCACCAAGGTATTCACTACTACTTTTACTGGTGCACCATTAGAGGATCCCCAGGATTATTTGGACAGCTGCCATCAGGTTCTTCGGAACATGGGCATAGTAGAGTCCAATGGAGTTGACTTTGCTACCTTTCGGTTATCTGGCGCAATTAAGACTTGGTGGAGGGATTATTGCTTGACCAGACCAGCTGGGTCTGCACCTTTGACTTGGATTCAGTTCTCATAGGTATTCTTGGAGAAGTTCCTTCCCATTACTCAGCGAGAGGATCTTCGAAGGCAGTTTGAGCGTCTCCAACAGGGTTCTATGTCAGTCACTCAGTACGAGACCAGGTTTATCACCTTAGCCAGGCATGCATTGATGATACTTCCCACTGATCGGGAGAGGGTTCGGAGATTTATTGAGGGTTTGGTCCAGCCTATCAGACTTAAGATGGCCAGGGAGTCAGGTACCGATATTTCCTTCCAGGATGCGGCCGATGTGGCCAGGAGGATTGAGATGATTTTATCACAGAGTGGTGGTCAGGTAGCTGACAAGAGGCCCCGTCACTTTGGTAGATTCAGTGGAGCCTCATCTGGAGGCAGGGATACTTTCGGCAGAGGTCAGTCCCCCCGACCTTTTCAGTCAGCACTTCAGGTATCTCACCGTGTACCGCCAGCTTCTATTAGTGCACCTCCAGCACCTATCAGTGCACATCCGCTTCAGAGTTACCAAGGTGGTTATCAGGGGGCAGTTCCAGAGTCCCCAGCCATATCAGCAGAGGCTGTGTCATTCTTGTGGTATTCCGGGGCACGTTGCCAGGTATTTGCCTCGAGCTTCTAGTGGTCCCCAGTAATAGGGTTCTCGTACCATGGTTCCAGTGTCAGTCACACCCCCACCCCCTCAGCCAACTAGGGGTGGTTGTCGTGGTGCCAGAGGTGGAGGTCAGACTCATAGAGGTGGAGCACAGGCCACGAGGGGCAGGGGTCAGGTCGCAGTAGGTCGACCTAGAGATGTTCAGATTGGAGGGGCTCAGCCCCGGTGCTATGCTTTTCCTGCCCGTCCTGATGCTGAGGCTTCTGACGCAGTTATTACAGGTACGATTTTAGTTTGCAACTGAGAGGCTTCGGTGTTATTTGATCCGGGTTCTACTTTCTCCTATGTGTCTTCATATTTTGCCCCTTATTTAAGCATGCCCCGTGATTCCTTGAGTACTGATCTGCTTGTGTCTACACCGGTGGGTGATTCTATAGTGGTAGATTGAGTTTACCGTGCTTGCTTGGTAGTTATTGGTGGTCTGGAAACCCAAGTTGATCTTTTGCTTCTTGATATGGTTGACTTTGATGTTATATTGGGGATGAATTGGTTATCCCCCCTATTATGCTATTCCGGACTGTCATGCCAAGACAAATGACCTTGGCCTTGCCAGGGGTACCTCGTTTGGAGTGGAGAGGGACTCCTAGTCATTCTTCTGGTAGAGTTATTTCTTATATGAAGGCTCGGCGCATGGTTGAGAAGGGTTGTTTGGCCTATCTGGCCTACATTCGTGATTCTAGTGTCGAGGTTTCTTCCCTGGAGTCTGTGCCCGTAGTTTGTGAGTTCCCAGAGGTATTCCCTACTGACCTGCCGGGTATGCCACCCGACAGGTATATTGACTTTTGTATTGAGGTAGCTGAGGGCACTCAGCCTATTTCCACTCCGCCATATCGTATGGCCCCACCAGAGTTGAAGGAGTTGAAGGAGCAGTTGAAGGATTTGTTGGATAAAGGCTTCATTAGGCCTAGTGTTTCCCCTTGGGGTGCTCCAGTGTTGTTTGTCAAGAAGAAAAATGGCTCGATGAGGATGTGTATTGACTACCGGCAGTTGAATAAGGTTACTATTAAGAACAAGTATCCCTTGCCGAGGATTGATGATCTCTTTGACCAGCTTCAGGGTGATACAGTGTTCTCCAAGATAGACTTGAGATCTGGTTACCATCAGCTGAGGATCAGGGCATCTGATGTTCCTAAGACGGCCCTTCACACTCGTTATGGGCATTATGAGTTTCTGGTTATGTCATTTGGGTTGACAAATGCCCCCGCTGCTTTTATGGAGTTGATGAACCGGGTGTTCAGGCCTTATTTGGACTCATTTGTGATTGTGTTTATTGATGATATATTGATATACTCTCGCAGCCGAGAGGAGCATGAGCAGCACCTTAGAGTTGTCCTTTAGACTCTGAGGGATAGTCGGTTGTATGCCAAATTCTCCAAGTGTGAGTTTTGGTTGAGTTCAGTTGCATTTCTAGGACACGTGGTTTCGTGAGAGGGTATCCATGTGGATCTCAAGAAGATTTCAGCAGTTAGAGACTGGCCTAGGCCCACTTCAGCTACGGAGATTCAGAGTTTATTGGGCTTAGCAAGTTACTATCGCCGATTTGTGGACGATTTTTCATCTATCGCAGCCCCGATGACCAGGTTGACTCAGAAGAGTGCTCAGTTCAGGTTGTCTGATGAGTGTGAGGCGAGCTTTCAGAAGCTCAAGACAGCCTTGACCACGACACCAGTGTTAGTATTGCCCACTGGTGCAGGACCGTATACCGTGTATTGTGATGCTTTACGGGTGTGGCTTGGTGATAAAAATACGATAGGGGTCCAAGAATTACTACAGAAAAAAATAAAGAAATGTGCGGAAACAAAAAAAAATAAAGAAACAAAAAAGACGGAAAATTAAGGATAGATTGAATTCAAGAAAGAATTTCTTGAATTCAAGAAGTCTATTCTTGAAGTTGAATCCTAACAACAACAATTAGCTAACGAAGAACTAATCGCCTTTGGTAGAGANGCCCCTCCTTGAGCTGATTTATGGTGATTTAGACGCCTAATTTAGGCCCTCTTTGACTGGTGCTTGGACCCCAATCTACCTCCTCTTGGATTTGGACTTGGACCATGAAATGAGTGTAGCACTTAGCTAAATCATCTCCATAATTCTTGAGTTGTTCTTCCACCATTAGTGCCTTCTTGATCTCCCATTGAAGCCCAACAACCTTGTCTTGCTTCTCCTTAGCTTGAGACCTTGTGAATGGCCTTCTTGGTGCTTCTAAAGCTTTATGCTATCCGTTGAGCTATCACTTGGTTCAGTGTTAATGTAGGACGGCAAGGTTATAGCCTATGCTTCTCGTCAGTTGAAGATTCTTGAGAAGAACTATCCAGTTCATGATTTGGAGCTTGCAGCTATTGTTCACGCTATGAAGATTTGGAGGCACACGGAGTGCCATGTGAGGTGTTCACGGACCATAAGAGCTTGTAGTATCTATTCAGACAGAAGGAGTCGAACATGAGGCAAAGGAGATGGTTAGAGTTGTTGAAGGATTATGATATTACCATCCTCTATCATCCGGGGAAGGCCAATGTGGTGGCCGATGCTTTGATTCGGAAGTCAGTTAGTATGGGAAGCCTTGCTTATTTATTAGTTGGAGATCGACTGTTTGCTTTGGATGTTCAGGCTTTAGCCAACCGATTCATGAGATTGGAGGTTTCTGAGACTGGCAGTGTTTTGGCTCATACCGTGGCCCGTTCTTCATTGTATGACCGTATTCGTGCCAGGCAGTATGATGATCGTCATTTATGTATTCTCAGAGATACGGTTCGGCACGGACATGCCAAGCAGGTCACAGTTGATGCTGAGGAAGTTTTGAGGATGCAGGGTCATATTTGTGTACCCGATAATGACGACATTCATGAGTTGATAGTGAAGGAGGCTCATAGTTCCCGGTATTCCATTCATCCGGGCGCAACAAAGATGTACCAGCACTTGCGGCAACATTATTGGTGGCGTAGAATGAAGAAGGATATTGTAGCTTATGTAGCTCGGTGCTTGAACTGTCAGCAGGTTAAGTACGAGCACTAGAGACCCGGTGGTTTGATGCAACAGATTCAACTTCCTGAGTGGAAGTGGGAGAGTATCACCATGGACTTTGTCGTTGGGCTCCCACGGACTCAGAGGGTGTCTGATGCGGTTTGGGTTATTGTTGATAGGCTGACCAAGTCAGCACATTTCCTTCCGGTATCAGTTTCATATTCAACGGAGAAGTTGGCAAAGATATATATGAGAGAGATTGTTCGATTGCATGGTGTGCCCTTATCCATTATATCAGACAGAGGTACTCAGTTTACCTCCCATTTCTAGAGAGTATTTCAGCGAGAGTTGGGCACACAGATTGATTTGAGCACAGCATTTCATCCTCAGACGGACGGACAGTCCGAGCGTACTTTTTAGATTTTGGAGGATATGTTGCGGGCCTGTGTCATTGAGTTTGGTGGTTCATGGGACCAGTTCTTGCCTTTAGCTGAGTTTGCCTACAACAACAGCTACCAGTCGAGTATTCAGATGGCTCCGTATGAGGCGTTGTATGGTAGACGGTGTCGGTCTCCGGTCGGAGGGTTTGAGCCGGGAGAGGCTAGATTGTTGGGTTCTGAGTTAGTCCAGGATGACTTGGACAAGGTGAAGATTATTCAGGATAGACTCCGCGCGGCTCAGTCCAGGCAAAAGAGTTATGCGGATCGCAGAGGTCGAGATTTGGCTTTCATGATAGGAGATCGGGTGTTTCTTAGAGTGTCACCTATGAAGGGCATGATGAGGTTCGGGAAGAAGGGCAAGTTGAGACCTAGGTACATTGGTCCATTTGAGATTTTTGATAAGGTAGGAGAGGTGGCCTACAGACTTGCCTTGCCACCGTACTTATCAGCCGTACATCAAGTGTTTCATGTATCCGGACCCATGATTCGATGGTCTCGGAGGGTGCGTAGAAAAATATGGGACTTGGGCGTATGCCCAGAATCGAATTCTGAGGTCCCAAGCCCGAGAAATGAATTTTTAAAGAAAATTATTTTCTGAAAAATATAAAGGTTTTTGAGAATGAATATCTATGTGAAAACCGTGTTACCGAGCCCGTATTATGGTTCCGGAGCCCGGAACAGGTTTAATATATGTTATGTGAACTATTTGTGAAATTTGGTGTAAAACGGACTTGATTTGACGTGTTTCGGATCAAAAATGGGAAATTGAGAGTTAATGAAGTTTTGAGAAAAATTATATAGAAATAAGGATTTCCTTAAATTTGAAATTTGGTTTGGAACGTGATTTTATGTTATCGAGGTCCGAATGTGATTCCGAGATTGTGAATAGTTCCGTTATGTCATTTATAACTTGCCTGCAAAATTTGATGTCCTTCCGAGTGGTATAGGTCGGTCCGGCGCATTTTTATAGAAATCAAGAACTTGAAGTTTCTTAAGTTATGGTTTTAGGGGTTTTGGGGGGGTGATTTTGAGATTAACCGATGTTTTGGGTGTTCCGAAGGCTCAAGCGAATCCGTATTATGATTTAGGACTTGTTGGTATATTTGGACAGGGGCTCGAGTGGGCCCAGGTGCCACCCGGACACCCAACGACGCTAAAAACCAGCTAATATAGTTGCTGGTGAAATTGTTGCTGGTGTTACCGCAGGTGCGGTTGCCCAGTCGCAGGTGCGGGACCTCTCCTACGGTCCCAAGCATCGCAGGTGCGACCCCAGGTGAGGTCCCCCATTCTCGCAGGTGCGGTAATCCCTCCGCAGGTGCGACCCCAGCCCCTCTTGCCCAGTTCCGCAAGTGCGAGCCTCAGCTCGCAGGAGCGAGACCGCAGGTGCGGTCCTCGAGCCGCAGGTGCGGAATCCTTGTAGGCCAGACAATGCATAATCTTTAAAATACGGAATTTTTCCTATTTTCACCCTTCTCTTCTTCCTCAACCCCCATTGACGATTCCCAAGCTAGTTTTCCTCCATAACCATTTGGGTAAGTGACTCTAACACTAATTCCTTCCATTCCTCGTCATTAATCACTAGAACCTAGGCCTAAAATCATGAAAACAAGGTAGAAATTAGGGGTTTTTGGGTAGAGTTAGGGCTTATGGGATTTTGGGTAATTCAACCTCAATTTGGGGCCGGATTTCAAAACAAATCATATATTTAGGCTCGTGGGGGTATGGGTAATCAGGTTTTGGTCCGAGCCTCGTGTTTGGACCAAGTGGGCCCAGGGTCTAATTTTGGTATTTTTGGAAGAATGCTAGGAATTGTATATTTAGGCTATGAGATTGTATTGATGAGTCATTATTGATGTTAATAAGTTAATTATGTTTAGATATTCTCGTTTTGGAGTTGAATTCAAAAGGAAAGGCAGTATTAGAAGATTGAATTGCTATTCTTGGACCCGAGGTAAGTGTCTTGCCTAGCTTTGGTGAGGGAATAGGTATTGTATGCTATGTGCTAAGTGTTTATCATGTTCAATGCATAGGTGAGGTGACGAGTACCTATGCATTGTGTGTCAAGCATGCCCGTGAGTCCATTTTTGATGAAATTCTTATTATTACTTCCATATTCAGTGTATTATGAAATTGTCTCTACTTGGAAGTTGATTGTTGTTGAAAATCCTTGTTGATGAACTTGCGATGTAATGGTTCTATTGAGGACCCAACTATAAAGGATATACGTGAAAAGGTTGGTTATAGCTGAGACCCTTGCCGGGCAATTGTTATGATATTGACTGAGATATTCCCCTTATCGGGTGTTTATGATATGTATTTCCACTATGCTGCATTCCTTGCCATTTGATATTGTCATTTTTATGGTGAGGAAGAGTGTAAAGCACGAAGGGTGATGCCTTGCCATGATTTACATTGATTACATCATAAAATGCATAGTGAGGAAGAGAGTAAAAGCACGAAGGTTGATGCCGTGCCATGATTCACATTGATTAAAAGCACGAAGGTTGATGCCGTGTCATGATCTGTATTGCCTCACGTTATACATTGCATTGTGAGGAAGAGAGTAAACGCACGAAGGGTGATGCCGTGCCATGATTTATATTATCTTATATCATACATCGCATTGTGAGGAAGAGAGTAAAAGCACGAAGGGTGATGCCGTGCCATTATATAATGCCAAATTGGCTAATTTGTGAAATAATAAAATCCCAATAGGATTAAACATATGATATAAATGACCTATTGAGTAAGAAAAATGATTTGAAATTATTTGTAACATCACTTATGCATAATTATGAATAATTATGGAACATAAAATGTTAAATAAACAGGAAAATGATTTGATAAAAATACGGAAAATTATGGAAAAATATCGATTACTGCAAAGAGTGATTCTGAAAGCTTATATGCAAGTTTTAAAATAATTTGAGGAAAAATTGGGTATCAACAACTGCCCCTCTTTACCCGGGAAGGATGAAAGAGTTGTCGGGTAAAGATACGATGGCCAATTTTGACCGAGTAGAGATAGTATGAAAGATTTAGGCCGCACCCTGGTTTCTGAGTTACAACTACATGTCCCTGCTTTTACAGGAATCAAGCCGTATGTAGTTCCGGAATTACCGGTGAAGTATACCAGTGACATTTTACAAGAACGGACGCAAGGTACGAGGTAAGGCAAAATAAGAAGGGCCTACGGGGTCGTTTGGGGAACTGGAGCGGTCCGCTCCTACCTAGCTGGCTGTCCTGACCGGATTAACTGCAAACAAATGACAAACGTATATTGTGCGTAATTTAAACATGATGCAAGTTTCCGTTGGACTATGAATGCTGTGTTCGGACGGTTGAGGATGACATCCTTAGACCATGATGTCCTGGGCCATGAATCGCTTGATGCGGGATTCACAGGCTATGCAATGATATTCTCGGGCCATGAGGATGGTGCCTCCGAACCATGATGGCTTTGAATAATGATATGCAAGTTGAATAAAGAGATCCTCGGGCCATGGAATGATGTTCTCGGGCCATGAAGATGGTGCCTCTGAACGATGACGCCCTTGGACAAGTTGGCGATATTTTAGCCCATGAAAAATGCAGTAGCATGATGCTAATAAGACAGAGCTTAGTTTTGCAAAATTTAGAAAGGGTAGAGCTTAGCCCGAAAGGAAGAAAAAGTAAGTAACGACATGAAAAGTTGTTTCTTTGAAAAGTAAATGAGAGGTAGCATGGAACCTCGAAAGGCAGAATGGTAGCCTTATGCAATGCAAGAAATAAAAATGCAGAGAGGGAGGTAGTGTGGAACCTCGGAAGGCAGAACAATAGCCTTATGCAATGCAGAAAATGAAAATGCAAAGGGAGGTAGCGTAGAACCTCGGAAGGCAGAACAATAGCCTTATGCAATGCAGGAAATAAAAATGCAGAGGGAGGTAGCGTGGAACCTCGGAAGGCAGAAAAATAGCTTTATACAATGCAGGAAATGAAAATGCAAAGTGAGGTAGCGTGGAACCTCAGAAGGCAGAACAATAGCCTTATGCAATGCAGGAAATAAAAATGCAAAGGGAGGTAGCGTGGAACCTCGGAAGGCAGAACAATAGCCTTATTCAATGCAGGAAATGAAAATGCAAAGGGAGGTAGCGTGGAACCTCGGAAGGTATAACAATAGCCTTATGCAATGCAAGAAATAAAAATGCAAAGGGAGGTAACGTAGAACCTCGGAAGGCAGAACAATAGCCTTATGCAATGCAGGAGATAAAAATGCAGAGGGAGGTAGCGTAGAACCTCGGAAGGCAGAATAGTAGCCTTATGCAGGGAATAACATGACAGTAAGAGTTCTCAGCTTGTGATGAACTGCGGCGATATGATTGTCGCGAAGGAAGCGTTGTTTTGCGATGATAGTAAGCATCGGCATATGCGACGCGTTTGAGAGCGTGTATTTGAGAGATATACATCCTGCGGGGGATAATAATATGTTTAGGGCTTTCGCCGTCTTCGTGTCTGCATCCAAAGAAAAATCGCGAGTTCTGTAAAGGGGGGAAAGGTTAGTTCGCATTCCCGCTGGCTTTACTTAGCTCGCTCGCTTGATCATGATATATCATTGGGGTAGCGTTTGCTAAACAAGCTGTTCCAAAAAAATAGATATACGTGCTTTTGAAAAGATATAATATAAGCATATAATTTAAAATATTTTTTAGGTGAACCGACGACTGTGACGCTGTTCGAGACATTGTAACTTTTCCTGCCACGGAATTTTGAGGGTCCTCCTCAAAGTTCTACCCCGGTTTGATGGGTGAATACTTCTGGCGGTTGCTTGTGCGACGATTGGCTGAACTTGCTTCAGAATTTTGAGGGTCCTCCTCAAAATTCTGCCCCAGTTTCCATTAGTGGGGGGAAATGAGATTTTTATTAAATTGTGACCGAACCCATAGGGCTGCCTGCGTATCCCCTCTTAAACGAGAATTAGGTCAGGCGTAGTTCAATCTACAACATTGAGGAAAGCATAAACGGTTACACATAGTAGCGCTTGACTGCATCTAAGTTGATTGGTTTTGGCTAAATTTCTCCATCCATTTCTGCGAGTATAAGTGCTCCTCCTGTCAGTACTCTATGAACCATGTACGGACCATGCCGGTTGGGAGAAAATTTCCCTTTGGCCTCATCCTGATGTGGAAAGACTTTCTTTAACACCAGTCGCCCCGGTGTGAATCGTCTCTGCTTGATTTTCTTGTTGAAGGCTCTGGTCATCCTGTTCTGATATAATTGGCCATGACAGACTGCGTTCATTCTCTTTTCGTATATGAGGGCTAGTTGTTCATAACGGCTCCTTACCCATTCTGCGTTGCTGAGCTCAACTTCTTGTATGATTCTCAGAGATGGAATCTCAACCTCGGCAGGAATAACAGCCTCTGTACCGTAAACCAACATATAAAGAGTTGCCCCAGTTGACGTGCGGACTATGGTGCGATACCCCAACAAAGCAAACGATAACTTCTCATGCCACTGCTTATGCTTTTCTATCATCTTTCTCAATATCTTTTTGATTGTTTGTTGGCAGCCTCAACAGCTTCGTTCATCTGAGTCTGTAAGCTGTGGAGTTCTTGTGTTTGATTTTGAATGTTTCACACATGGCTTCATCAAGTCACTGTTGAGATTAGATCCATTTATCGGTGATGACTGATTCTGGAACTCCGAATCGACAAACAATGCGGTCGCGGAAGAAATCGGCCACGACTTTCTTAGTAACCGCTTTGTAGGATGCTGCTTCGACCCATTTGGTGAAATAATCAATGGCAACCAGAATGAACCTGTGTCCGTTAGAGGCGGCATGCTCGATTGGTCCAATAACATCCATGCCCCAGGCGGCGAATGGCCACGGTGAACTTGTTGCATTAAGCTCACTCGGAGGTACCTTTATCATATCCCCATGTATCTGACATCGGTGGAACTTTCGAACATACCGGATGCAGTCCGTTTCCATGGTCATCCAGAAATAACCGGCTCGAAGTATCTTCTTTGCCAAAATAAAACCGTTCATATGTGTGCCTCATGTCCCAGCGTGAATTTCCTCCAATAATTTTGATGCTTCCTTTGCGTCAACACACCTTAATAGCCCCAAATCGAGAGTCCTCCTATACAGGATTCCTCCGTTGTGAAAGAAATTGTTGGATAATCTCCGCAGTGTGCATTTCTGAGTGGTATTTGCAAGCTCTGGGTATTCTCCTTTTGCCAAGTACTCCTTCACATCATGAAACCAAGGATTTCTGTCCGCTTCTCCTTCAACATGGGCACATTAAGCTGGCTGATTGTGGATTTTCACTGGAATATGATTAATGAAATTCTTATCTGGATGCTGGATCATGGATGACAGAGTAGCCAAAGCATCAACGAACTCTTTCTGGATTCTAGGGACATGCCGAAATTCTACCTTTGTGAATCTCCTTCTCAGCTCCTGTACATGATGTAGATATGGAAATATCTTGGAATTCTTGGTTGCCCATTCTCCTTGTACCTGGTGTCCAGTAAGTCTGAGTCACCAATCATTAACAACTCCTGGACGTTCATGTCGATGGCCATGTTGAGCCCTAAGATGCAGGCCTCATATTCAGCCATATTGTTGGTGCAGGGAAATCTGAGTTTTGTGGATACCGGATAATGCTGACCAGTTTCTGATATCAGGACTGCCCCAATACCAACCCCTTTGAAGTTTGCTGCTCCATCAAAGAACATCCTCACACCGTCGTAGGATTCTGCAATGTCTTCTCCTACGAATGATACCTCTTCATTGGGAAAATACGTTTTCAATGGTTCGTATTCTCCGTCCACAGAGTTTTCAGCAAGATGATCTGCTAATGCCTGTCCTTTGACAGCCTTTTGAGTTATGTAAATAATGTCGAACTCGCTCAGCTGGATTTGCCACTTTGCTAGCTTGCCAGTGGGCATGGGCTTCTGAAAGATGTACTTTAGTGGATCCATCCTGGATATGAGGTATGTGGTGTAGGCAAAGACGTAATGCCTTAGCTTCTGGGCGACCCAAGTCAAGGCATAACAAGTGCATTCCAATAAAGAATACCGGGCCTCATACAGAGTGAACTTCTTGCTGAGGTAGTAGATTGCTTGCTCCTTTATTCCTTTTCCATCATGTTGCCCAAGAACGCAACCAAAAGCTCCGTCTAACACTTGCAAGGTAGAGTAACAGAGGTCTTCCTGGCTCAGGTGGTACCGGGACTGGTGGTGTTGAGAGGTACTCCTTGATTCTGTCGAAGGCCTTTTGACAATCTTCGGTCCACTTGGTTGCGGCATCCTTCTGTAGCATCTTGAAGATTGTTTTACAGATGGCTGTGGATTGTGCTATGAATCGACTGATGTAATTAAGTCTCCCCAGGAAACTCATAACATCTTTCTTGTTCTTTGGCGGTGGCAATTCCTGAATTGCCTTGACTTTGGATGGATCCAATTCTATTCCCCGACGGCTTACAATGAACCCCAGTAATTTCCCAGCAGGAACTCCGAATGCACACTTCGCAGGGTTCAGTTTCAGATTGTATTTTCTTAACCTGTTAAAGAACTTCCTCAAATCTTCCCTGTGATCAACAACTTTCTTTGATTTGATAATGACATCGTCCACATACACCTCAATCTCTTTGTGAATCATGTCATGGAATATAGTAGTCATAGCCCTCATGTAGGTGGCCCCTGCATTCTTCAGGTTGAATGGCATCATTTTGTAACAGTATATTCCCCATGGCGTAATGAACACCATTTTCTCATCATCTTCTTCGTCCATCCAAATTTGATGATAACCAGCGAAGCAATCTACGAATGACTGTAACTCATGTTTGGCGCAGTTGTCAATCAGAATATGTATATTTGGCAAGGGGAAGTCGTCTTTCCGACTGGCCCGATTGAGATCCCTGTAGTCGACACAGATTCTGACCTTCCTGTCTTTCTTTGGCACAGGTACAATGTTATCTAACCATGTCGGGTACTCAACTACCCAGAGAACTTTGGCGTTGATCTGCTTAGTAACTTCTTCTTTGATTTTCAAACTCATGTCGGGTTTGAACTTTCTGAGCTTTTGCTTTACCGGTGGACACATTGGATTGGTTGGCAGTTTGTGAGCCACAATGGATGTACTTAGACCAGTCATGTCATCATACGACCATGCGAATATGTCCTCATATTCCCTTAGAAACTCTGTATACTTTTTTTTTTTCTGACGGCGACAAATGAATACTAATCCGTGTTTCCTTGACGTTTTCTGAATTCCCTAAATTGATAATTTCCGTCTCGTCTAGGTTGGACTTAGGTCTGTTCTCAAAGTTTTCAATTTCCTTGACAATCTCGTCGGGTATATCATCTTCCTCTGAATCAATGTTTGTTTGCTGCGTTGTCTCATTGCACGTCACAGTCATCGGTTCATCAAGATAAGTAATAGTAATGCTATATAGATAAAGTAATGGGAGAAAATAGTAGCAAATAAATATGAAATTCATAAGGAGATTGGAAATGCTTTGATAAAACGAATAATTGTTTTGAACATTGCAGATCTTATTGCAGGAATTGAAAATGTAGAAAAGGAAAGAAATTCATTTAATAAACAGTAAATAGTGCTTGTTCATTAGCCTTGCTACCCCGGGACTCGGCGAGCTTTGGTCGTACGTATGGACCAGTTCTTGAGACGAGCTCCTCCGCTCACTGCTCCTCCCCCTCCTCCTCGATAACAACACAACAATCCATGTCCCCGTCGTCTAGAAACAAGTCCCTCATTGCCGCCAATGCTTCTTCTTCGTCGGACCCATAGATGATATCAGCCTGCTGGAAAGTCTGCTCCAAATGAGGTATTGGCTGCTCCAAGGGGTAATAGTGACCGCGCCATGGGGGCGACAAGTTTTTGAATTCTACCCATGTATACTCATACTCCAGGCCGAAAATTGTATCATGTTTCTTGAGCTTGATGGGTTTCGTGATCCCCTGGAGGTTCTTACCGAGCCCTTTGCCTGGCTCGTATCCTCCCCAATTCAAGATTCTCTCGATCTTGCTATCCCACCATTTGTCCTTGTCGACAGCATTGACCCGCTCAATATGGTGATAAGTTCCTCCGCCCAGTTTTCTCTTTCCATCAATTACAGGGATAGTCTGGCGATTGTAAATAGGGTTGCTACCGTTGCCGTGGATGATCACCTCTTGATGGTTCCACTCGAATTTTACCGCCTGATGCAGTGTTGACGCTATGGCCCCAGCAGCATGGATCCAAGGTCGTCCTAACAGCAGATTGTAAGATGCCGGCACATCTATCACCTGAAAGTCCACCTCGAACCAAGTCGGTCCCATCTGTAGACATAGACTGATCTCTCCAATGGTATACCTTTGAGAACCGTCGAAGGCCTTCACGTTGATCGCTCCATCCTTTATCTCATGTAGTCCCTTACCCAAATTCTTGAGTGTTATCAACAGACATATGTTAAGATTGGACCCTCCGTCGACGAGAATCCTGGTTATGAAGTAATCTTCGCATTTCACGGTGATGTGCAAAGCCTTGTTATGTCCCAATCCCTTTGGCGGCAACTCATCTTCGTGAAAAGTGATTTTGTGTCTTTTCAGTACTTGGCCTACCATGTTGGCCATTTCCCGGCTAGTGATGTTGTTCAGTACATAGGCTTCACTCAACACTTTCAGCAAAGCATTTATGTGCGTCTCAGAGTTCTGCAGCAGAGAGAGAATGGATATCTGTGCTGGTGTCTTATTCAGTTGGTCGATGACCGAATATTCTTTAGCCTGTATTTTCCTCCAAAGATCATCTGAACCTGTCTCAGTGAGGGAAGGCAGGTTGGTAGTCTGCTTGCTTGACTCGGCCAGATGCTCAGGGGTATAAACTCTACCAGTTCTTGTCATACCCTGTGCTGCGATGGCTTCTTCAGACCTGCTTTTACTTTTCCTTCTCGCCTCAGCTGTATAATCCCAAGGAATAGCATTTGAATAGAAAGGTGGTGTGGTTGACATCGCCGATGTGATTGGTGCGGCTATCCTTACTTCAAATGGCACACGGGCTTTGGGCGGCAAGACTGCAACCTCGAAGGGTGCGAGTGAATTTGCCTGAGACATGAAATCAACCTCAATTGGCACTGGTGCCTTCGCCTTTGCAGGCGGTGCTGCTTCAAACTCAAGTGGGATATACATATTCACCTCAGCATTCTCAGATGGTTGGATCTGGACTATGATCGGGTTGAGTGTAACTGCAGGTTTCTTTGGGTCATCACCTTCTGCGATCAACCCGATTGACCCCTCGGGATCCCAATCATCTTCTATATCAGTCATATGGATACCTCCGCCCTTATGGTCTGGTAAAGGATTGTTACAGACGTTCGGAGCAGATTCCTTGGCCACAATAATCTTGTTATCAATAAGGGTCTGTATCTTGTCCTTCCAAGAGCGGCATTCATCGATGGTGTGTCCTTTCATGCCAGAATGGTATGCACAGGATTTGTTTGGGTTAACCCACTGAGAAGGGTTCTCAGGGGCGACAACAGGGATAGGTGTGACATAACCAGCAACTTTGAGCTTTTCATACAGCTGGTCAATGGGCTCGGCTATGGCGGTGTATTATTTTGGAGGGTGACGATCAAAGTTAGGGCGAGGCCGAGGGAAGTTTTGACGGGTAGGGGCCGACTGACAATGACATGGCTGGGAGTTATAGGTGTTGTAGACGGGAGTGGGTTGGGAGTATTTGGGAGAAGTGGGTTGATATGTAGGTTGTGGAGCTTGGTACGTGGGTGGTGGAGTTTGGTATGAAGGTGAGGGTGCTTGGTAATTTGGAACAGGTTGATATGTGAATGGAGGTGCGGGATAGACCTGGTATTTAGGCGGATATTTGGCTTGTTGTGCAACCATCACGGCTCCCACATCCTTCTTTCTGGACAAACTACCGGATTGCAGAGCTTTATTAGTGGCCTATAAAGCTTCAAAGTTAGTAACCATACAATTCTTGATACCATCTTCAATCCGCTCTCCCAATTTGATAATGTCGGAGAACTTTTGACCCTCAACCATCATCAGTCGTTCATAGTATTGCGGGTCCTGAGCCCGAACAAAGAATTTGTTCATCTGTTCTTCCTCTAAGGCAGGCCTGACTTTGGCATCTTCCGACCTCCAACGAGTAGCATACTCGCGAAAGGTTTCTTTGGGTTTCTTCCTCAAGTTCTGAATATAGAACACATCTGGTGCGTTCTCCGTGTTGAATCCAAACCTGTCCATGAAGTCTGTTGCCATACCTACCCAGTTGGACCACTTCTTGGGGTCTTGGCTTAATATACCAAGATAGTGCGTCTTCCTTCAAACTCCTCATAAATAGCTTCATGAGGATCCTTTCGTCTTTTCCTACGCCAACCAATTTGTCACAGTAGGTCCTCAGGTGGACCCCTTTGGTCACCAGTACCGTCAAACATCTCGAACTTTGGAGGTTTGTACCCCTCGGGCAGTTCGACATCAGGTTGTATGCAGAGGTCTTCATAGTTCAGATCTTCGATCCACTTGACCCCTTCAACACCCTGGACTCGGCTAGTCAACTTCCTAAGTTCCTCAACCAGATTCTTGATAAGCAGGTCTTTCTCATCGAACTCAGACATATGTGCGACAGGTGGGTCGGAGTGAGTCACAGTCTCCACATAGATGGGGTTGTTGTAGGCAAAGAGATGATCTTTTGTGTGAGTCTGAGATCCCGGGGGTGGACGTGGAGTGTTGTGGCAAGTGTTGCACTGTGCTGGGAGGGTTTGGCTCTTTGGGGGAGTGGTGTGAAGGTGATTTGGCTATTTTGAGATATTTTGTGGAGGTGTAGGGGTGACGTCAGGGACGTTGAGGGAAAAAGACAGATTGGCCAAATTACGGACTTGATCAAGTTCTTCTTGAAATTTCAGCAACTTTTGTTCCAATGGTGACATGTTCTCATGCAAAACCTGAATACCCCGGCCATTAGTGGCCTCTACCCGTTCAACCCTATTTTCCTGTCTGGCGCTGCTGGATTCTTCCATCTTACTTTTGCCTTTGTCTTTGCCCCTGGGAGGACTAGGAGGAGTAGTAGGAGGAAGGCCCTTAGATCTTGTGCGATAGACTGATGATGCCAGAATGCACGAACTAACCTTTGGGGAGGGGAATAATAAATAAAGGGAAAAAAAAAGGTAACAAAGTCAGTGAGAATTATAGAGAATATTGTGGTAATTTAAACACGTAATGCGAAAATGTAAAACGCACCCTAAGTTGGGGCACCTCTTTGTGCCCGAGGTAGGCCTAGCGACAAATTAATTTGGAGAACTTGAAATGCTAAATGCCTCATTTTATTGATGATAAAAATGAATCTAAATATGCGGAAAATAAAGGTCACTAACGGCCAGTGGCCTTATTACATCAAAAGAGACAAAATGAAAGACACCCCTATCTACTTGGTCCCAGAAGGACCTTCCCCAGATTCGGCATTCCTGCTCCCTTTGATCAGCTTTCCCAACTCGCGAAGTCCCAGCAGTAAGTAGGTCCTGGCTAGATATCCTCCTTCGGCTCCTTCAGCCTTTTTGCAGTCCTCGATCCTCTTGATGAACTTTTCCTC